>JACAXG010000414.1:0-144559 GCA_018881555.1 Amblyornis subalaris
TGAAACAGATTTAGATCATGCTAACACTAGTATATATTCTTACCAAGACTCTGAGTAAAGCTGTAGTAACCTACATGAGGACTCAAAGCTAGCAGGATTTTGCTCGGAAATTAAGGATAGGGGCTTTTTTAAGTAAGAGAAAGATGTACTTTCAAAGACACTCAAAAGCATGTCAGAATCATCCTGGAGAGGAAGCATACTGTTAAATTTCTTTCTAGCACTGCACCATCATTTCAAACTTTTAGAAATTATCACAGCTTGAAATGAGTAATGTGAACATGGCCTAGGTGTCATCATACCTTCAATGCACAGACAGACATTTTCAGAGCATCAGTGAATATGCACGGCCACATTAAACTGTTCCAGTAGTGCCTCAAAACATTACACCAACCAAGAGAACAATGGTTCTCAATTGTGAAAGAGGGTTCAAATATTTATGCGAAGAAAGCAAAAGTGAAACAGCAAATCAATATTGTTCTTCTGTCTGTGTGCTCAGGAGAGGTAAGAAAGATTTTTTTAGAGAAAACTTGTACTTTTATGTGGAAGAACTGATTATACGATAATTACTGAAAGAAAGAGRATATTATGTAACCAAGTAAGGACATGCTGATACCAATTAGAATTTTTTCCTTGCATAATAAATTAGTGGAATATTTASTTAAAATTAGCTCCAGTAGAAACTAGTTACCATGAGATAAGTCAGCTTCAAAGAGGTCAGTTTCAAAGAATAAAAGAGATACAACATGTATGTTWAAAAAAAAAAAAATCGAAAGGGCCACCATATCACCAGGATATTGACTATGTAATTAACACATTTTATTTCTGTCAATTTCAGTGTAGCAACTGTAGAAACATCAGCAATAGCTGCCAAAGACAGACTTTTTAATCCCCATCTTCTAAAGGACTTTCATATCTTCAAGAAAATACTAAAATTCTAGCAGCTATTAGAACAGTCACTTCAGAAAGTGATACTGCAACTACTTAACAGGGAGCACAGCACAGTTGAAGTAGTAAAGTAAATAGGATATTAAAGTACTAAAGATTCAATTAACATTATTGAGAACTGGTTGCAAAAAGGATATCACATGTTCTTTAAATACCACTCAGTTTACATCCTCCTTGAAGAGGACTCCATTAATCTCATTGATCCATCTTCACAACACTACTGAGCCATCATCAGTCCATTGCTGAGCATCCTAAGGATCTCAAGTAGCTTCACTGTTCAATAAACTCTGACATACTTACAGGAAAAATTATTCAGAATTAGGTTACACAATTAGCACCACATGTTTTACCTTCAAAAAATAAGGAGGGGCAAATAAAATAATTTAAAGTAATTACCTGACTTACAAAAATAAAGGATTTTTCTAGCAGTTATCTTCCACTGGAGAGTAATGAAAGACTTTTAAATATTACTCCATATTGATGGTATAAAAATAGTATCACTAAAAAAAATATTACCATCACATCAGTAATTGAGACACAAACATAGCAGCATTCTGTTAGCTTACTTGTACATTGCACGAACAGAAAGATAATGCTGATCCAGATACTTAGCATGTGATCTGCATTTCTTTGGTTATTTATTCTCAATACTGTGACACACTTCTAAAGCCTTTAATGTACCATAATTTTGGCAAGGCCCCTTCCTTTACATAATTAAGGCAATTATAGCCATTACAATTGAATGCAACACTGTTTTAATGGTCTGGACTATATTTAAGCTTCCAGCTTCATAATCCATGGAAACTGATTGGCAGAGAGCAAAAGAAAATAATGAATATATCCTAAAAAAGCATGCTCTCGTTACACATAAAATAGTTTAATACAGTTTGTTGTGCTATACAGACTAAGTTTTCCAAATAATTTGGATGTTTTGGAGACTCTAGGACTGAATTTGTTCATGAATTGTTTCAAGATCTAAGTTAAAAACAATGATTACAAAACATAAAATGAAACAGCATTATCTTCTTTCATCATAACAGCCCACCTAACTCTCTTAAAATTGCAGCACATGCACAAAACTACAGGCTGACAATCTGTAGATAACTTTTTCACCTCTAAAGGCATATTCACCATGTGAGTTCATTGGGTTTTCCCCCCTATTAAAACACAAGGGGAAAGGAAATAAAGAAATCAATCAAGCTAATCAAGATTTTCACAATACACCATTTTAAAGCAACCTCTTATAGAAAAATCTTTTCCTCTGTGAAAAGTATATGAATACTTTGTAGTAGTAAGAAAACAGCTCTGAATGACTAATTATTCATCTTGTTTATATTCAGTCTTTACCTAGAAAGAACCAGTGTATAAATGTCCCTGAATGTTGGAACAACCCCACAGAAATCAAGGATTACAAAAAAGGCAGTGCATTCTAACCGTCCACCCCATGTGTATAAGCTCACTCCCACATATTTATAGTGAACGAGCTAGCATTGCTTCAGAGGAAGTTTGGGAAGTTCACCCTGAAATTTCTCCCTACACACAGGATAGAYAAGGCCACCGAGGAATCCAGCTGTGGCCAGCTCCTCAGATATGCACACCTGTTTTCTAAGCCACTATTTGCACAGGACATACATGCCCTTGGTGTCCTGTGATAAGAAGTACTCACACAGTGACCAGAGTTGCAACACTGACATTATTACACAAATGCTTTTAACACAGGGCCAGATCTGCCAGTTCAACACTGGCTTGCTGGTAACAGCAGAAACACAAGAAGCAACTTCTCGAAGTGCAGAGCACCACAGTAGGACAAACCTGCTTTCCAGAGCCTTGAGACCTTAGGAATTTTCCATTTAAAAGTAAATTTGTGGATGTCATATACATACCTGGATTTGACAAAGCTGAATAGATTTGAGTATCCAAAGCTTCCAAAAGCAGCCATAAAAAGTGGAATGACTTGGAAATAACARAACAGCCCAAATGAAGAGTAAAGACAAGATGGTTCTAGAGAAGATTRCTGCTGCGAAGGTGCTTGGAACTGTGCACAAAGAGCTGTTTCCAGTGACGGGTATGTAATATTCCTGTCTTCCATTCAGTGTTCCATTTAGCTCTTTGCAATGTTGACAATAAGCACTTAGCTAACAATCCTTTCTAAGTATTACACTTAATCCTGGCAACAATACAATGTTCTTTTTCAAAGCCTTCTTGAATATGCGCATCAGTGTTATGGGGATTATTTTTCATAAACACAGTATATACACTCTAGCCTTTTTTGTAGAAACTATATTATTATGGAATGGACAATCTTCCCTTAATCCTTCACTTCTTCCTTGTAACAGTCAAGTTCAATGGAATTTTAATTTGTTCTGCAATTATGACTTCACAGCAGAGAATATCAAAAATATAGATCACTGCTCTAGCACATTCTACCTTTTTTCTTTTTTTTTTACACTATCAGCTCCACTCTGACTTGAATTAATAGTATACCTTTTACTAGGATGTCTCTGCCTCATTGCTCTACCTGCATTTGTGATACCACTTCTTTTCTACACAACACATATTTCTACTCTTTGTTCCTAAATATTTTAATCCGTTTAAGAACAGAAAGAAAAAGCAAAAACTTTTTAGCCAAAAGATCCTCTACCAATAGACTAACCAATTCTAGTTATCCTTTTCAAACTATAAAGGTATTTAAAACAAAATGAACACACACTGTTCCATACAGGAGAAGTTTGAAATTACAGGAAAAACAGGAATCTGAACCAAAACTGACAAATGGAGTCACTTCTTCAGCCTAACAACAGCTTACACAGCTGCATCTCCATTTCACCAGTCCTCCAAACACAGCCACAGGCCCCTCATCACTTCCACATCAYACACGGACAACACCCGGCAAGTAGCCTATAACACTCTTTTCCAATCTTTCTCAGGGTTCCAGAGGAAGGAAGCCTGGGTATGTGGGTGTGCTCTGACTAAACTCAGGGTAGTTGACAAGGGAACCTGGGATTGTGGCCATGCAGATCAGATCACTCTCATTCCAAACATATTCTCTGTCATTCTACACCACATTAGATTGCTACTAATCACACTACATTAGGTCACTGCTAATTATGATGGAGAAGTCTCTTTTTAGAAAGTCTTAGCATGGAGTTTGATTAATGAAAAGAAGATGCTGCTGACAATTTTTTGGCTCAGTGTCACTTGAGCAAAAAAGACATTCAGTTTAAAAATCTAAAAAAGACTCATGCAAAAAATTTATCTTAGCATTGAAGAAAAAACCAATAAAATTAGCTCCATTGCATTTCTGTTATTACACAAACACAGTAATGAATCCTAAATAAATGCCTTTTACAAATACAATAACACAGTATTTTTGTGCTAGCAAATTCCCTTTCTATCATAGATATGGAAATAATTTACAGATGCAAATAAATTGTTGCCAAGATTATTAGTCCGTTATCTCAGAAATAACGTAACATTTATAAAATATATAGTAAAGCACTAAAATCTGGTAAAACAATAATACTTCTTATAAAAGAGCAAGTAAAAAATGTTCTATCATTCACGTTATATACAACAGAAAAAAAAAAGATATTTTTAATGAATTAAGCTGACCAAATTTCAAACCATAAAAATCTACAATGCATCAATTTTCACTTTATCTTCAAATAGCTTCAATTTATATATAATGTATACTTACAGCTCACCATTACTGTAAATGTATATAATGAATTAAGAAAGGTGTTTTAGCTTGCATGCCTGGACAAATATAGGTCTAAGATGAATAGCTTTAGGATTTGAAAGTGAAAACTATGTATTCTAGTATAAAACGCAATAAAAGCAAAATGGACATTTACTGCTAAGTCAATACCCTCTGAAGAACTACAATGGATATACAATAATACATTTTAGTTTTGTAGCATCTTCAAAATCAAAAGGTTTCATCAACAATAATGAAATAGTGTTCAGAAACATTAGCAGAGTAAGAAAGCTTACCTATGGATAATATCTTTTCCTCTAACAAGGAAACTGAGTGACAACATTAGAGCCTATTTACGTTTAAATCAATAGGAAGATTCACACTGATGCCAGCAGTACAGGCAAGAGAAAAAAATACTAGCCCAGATTTAATTTTTGTTGTGAGGCCACAATGATATCAATTTCAAGCAGTGCATGCCAAAATAGATGAGAGAAACTCCTGGATTTGAGTGCTTCCACTGATACCACTGATCATTATGCTCTTGTATTTCAGGCTTCATCTAAAGACTATTTGAGAAAAATCAGCAAAATTTTCTAATGAGAATTAAGCAACTAAGAAAGCATAGAGATTTTCTGTTAATGTGGCATTCTACAGAACTGTAGTAGCAATTAAATAAAAAAATTCTTACTGAATATAAATGTATGGCTAAGAAGAACAGTAGACTAGAAAGCTGAGAATTACCCAGTGCAAATTTGGTAAATTTATATAAAATGTTGCTACCACCTATACTTCCAGACTACTGAGACCACCTCCTTCCACTTACTGTGCATATTCTTCAGAGAAAGTTAACAACTGAGAGCAGCTTGCCCATTGATGAAAACAAGCACACTTCCCTTTGAGCTTCTTTTTGTAGGCTAGTCACCTTATTTTCTGTAATAAGCATGACAGCATGAAATTAAATGCTACAATTAGCTCTTTTGAGAAATATTTTAAAACATACTAACATATTTGTAAATAAAGCCCAAACAGCACTATAATATAACATCAATTTTCTTTGGTGGGTTATTTTTGTCTTCTTTGAGGTTTGAAAGTTATATTTTATCCTTGACCACACAGCATGAACCTCTTCATCTTATAGATGGGAATTTTGCTCATTGTCTCATACAATGGCCCAATGGCCTCTTCTGGCTATGCCATAACTGGTCACTGATAATACCAGGCCTAATTGGTCTAGTACATATTGGTTTGAATACAGATTTTATTCTATTGATATCCTGTAGTTTTTCAAAAGAGAAAAAGGGAACTGCAAAACAGTACTATCTGTCATTGAAAGGCAAAAATACAAAGTAGAGATTAAGGAGTTAAGAGAAGTGTTATTTTTGGTCTTCAAGCTCTTTATTTGTGAAGTCTGGAAACCAGTGAGTGTTCTCTCTGAACGTAAACAAAACAAAAGCCCTTTTCTGGCATCTATACCTGTACTATACGAAGAGTAGTGGAGGTCATGTATTGAAAAGATGATGTTATGCAAATCGAATCAGAGGATTTGGGAGAGTTCTGTTTGGCTGTTTGTCCCTCTATTTGTTTTTCAAGCACCTATGCACACAGAATGAAACAGTATCCACAGTGTCTTTAATCCTACTGTTATTTATCCCCATCTCTTCATAGCAATTAACAATTCAGCAGTTTTCAGTACAAAACAGGATGCAGCTGAGAGAGCATCATATTCTGTGATTAAAGTCTTTCAGATATGCTAACTGAAAATACTTTCAGCATCCAATGTTGTCTTTTCACCTCTTTCTGACAAAAAGCTTACAGTCAAAGAGTACGACGTTTACAAGAGCTTCCTTGTTACCTATATAATCCTCCTCAGATGCTAAAATAAAGAGAAGCCTTTTTTTCTTCCATGAATATAAGCCTACSTCTTCTATTTTAGTAAAAATATCAAGTGAGCTCTTACCACAGGATTTATTAGAGATTAACTCAGAAGTTATTGAGAGCAAATTATTCTATTTCAATAGCTAATGAAAATGCATATTCAGTATTTTACCAGCAATGCTACAGCTGTTGCCATTTAAACCGCAGGACCTTCAACTGGCCCTGAGTTTTTGGGTATGACTGCATGTCCCAGCTGAATCTTGAACCTATGTCAGGGCAGAAACCCAGCCTTATTTCTATGATGACAATATCCAAAGACATAATCCAGGAGGATGCTGTAGTACACATCAGTTAAATCTTTGAAATAGACTGTTTGGGATACCAGGATGCTGGGCATGTCATGGCACACATAGGTGTTAGTGTAGCTCAACAGAGAAATAAAACATCGGCACTCTGTCAAGATTTTTAGTTTTAAGAATAATTAAACTTTCCCAAAGTATGTACTCTAGAGTAGAGGAAATGTGAGACAACTGACAATGGATGCTTTTCCTAGATACCTTTGAAGGTCTTTGAAAACAGCTAAGAGCTGTCAGCCATACACTCATCTGCTGATGAAATTTCTGCAGAAATGCCTGTGGTCTTCATTGACCATATTCCTTTAGACTGACACACCCAGTGGAATTTTGTCATCTGTGTTGCCAAATGTCTCATATTCAGGTGCTGTGACAATAAAGAGAGACATACCCCAGGTATTTGGTTCAGGTAAGCAAAAAACCAAACAAACCAGTCCAGAAACTCTACCATATGTCTTGAAGGTTTTGAATGTAATTAATCTTTTATACAGTTTTTTATTTACTTATTTAATCAGTAAAACTCTATATAACCTAAATAATACGCAAAAGTTGAAACAGATGGAAATGCCTGCAATGATGCAGTAAATGCAGTACCATTTAAGGCAGAGTGAATAATCTCAATCTCAATTTCTGAATGGATGTGAAAGAGTTTTGTTTCAGAGACTGATGTATTCAGTCCTCTGCACCATTCTGCAGCTTTTGAAAGATGTTAAATGCTACAGCTGATAACACAGGAGGCTGTTATCTGGGACCTCTCTTTTTATTTTCTGTAAGATGAGCTATAAAACACCTCAGTCCTCCAGCCTCTACTTTCCTAAGAAATAATTACCAATCTAATATAATTAATTTTCCATATCTCAACTAGTAATCCAAGTAAAATGATAGTAAAAAAAGAAATCCAGGGAAATATTAAGACTGGAAATAAGGTAAATTATAAGAGAAAACAAATTCTGGCTCATGACAGTCCTACTCTGACTCCTCAAGCAGTATTCAATGTAAGCCAGAACTTCTCTTTCAGTCAGCTAGAAAATGTAAGGTATTATACTGTGAAAACATATATATAGAAAGGTCTGATATATACCACATTACAGGACATAACAAGTTTAAATTTTATGTCCTTTTTATGTCCTTTTTWCTAAGACGTATATTCCACAGACTGCCTTATTTCTTTATGTAGGAAAAAAAAAGACAACATAGGTCTTGATTTGTACCAATAATTAACAGTATTATGATACATTATATTAATTATGAATTAAATATCAATTAAATAAGAGCCCATCTTTTTTTTATTGTAATGTCTTGAACTAAAATGATGTCATGTTCCGCAAATGTATTCTAAACAATTATTTCAGAATAGGAGTACACTGTTATAGAGATACGTTTTACATTTTGTGAAAAATTCAGAAAAGCAAGAAAATGTTTCTGGAATCATGCCAAGTTATCACCAAGTTTGTTAGGGAATTGCAACAGTTATTAATGATACTCATTAGCAGCAAAAGAAGCTCATGCACCTGAGAAAAGTATTTTGAATAACTTGCAAAATAAAACATTGTGAAGCAGGAAGTTAACTTGTGACTACACATCATTCAACTTTTTGTTTTTGCTGTTTTCTACCCAGTACTAAGATGACAAAAATAATTATTTCTTTTCTATCCACCAGGATAGTAGAATTCCCACTTAAAAGCCTTGAAATCAGTTAAGAACTCTAAAGATCTCTCCCACAATCTCACTCCTTCAATCAGACTTGAAAACTTACAGTTTTATTTTCTTGGAGGAATGCTGGCAATATGTACTTATGCTACACAAATTTGACCATTTGAGTGTCTATTCACAGGTTTCAAAGGAATTCAGTAAAAATCAAACATGAACCAGAAAGAAAATTAAACTAGGATAAAATTTTTGTCTGGGTAAAACACAGAAAAAAAGAATAAATTAAAACCAGTGAGAAGTACCGAACGAGAAGAATGCGCAAAACTATCATTGTTCGAAGCCCCACGCTTTTTTAGGGAAATAAATTGCATCAATTAAAATGAAAATCTATTAATGAGACAAGACAGAATAGCCTTATCTCCTCCACATCTACCTTCCTGTTATAAAGTCACATAATTTTTTCTGAAGAAATTTTGCTAATAATTTAATCTCAAGTTGGCTGAAAGGAAAAATGTTTTAAATAAAGTCAAAATAGCCAACTACTAAAAGCTTTTTAAATCACTGAAAGAATTGAGGTAGGTTGGTGAATTGTACATTACTAAATAAATGTAACAAAACTTTGAGGAAATGTGCTATCACAGTAGGTGAAAAATAGTTTAAAATGTGAACTCTCACAGGTAGCAGCTAAGTCAGTGGGTGTATGTGAATTTCAAAAATGGAACCTTTGGACCCTCAAATATAAGTCTGCTCCTTGCTGGCTGCAATTGGTACGGACTGGTACAACTTTTCATAAAACAGAAGTGGCGTTTCTTGAATCCTCCATTAAATAAAGAGGCATGGGACAGAATTAACAATTATGAGGCTGATAATGCATTGTGCCTCTGCACACAGCCTGTTTAGACTGGGAAAATTGAGGGAGGGACTCAAAAGATGGATCCTGGAACAATAGCTTCCCAGAAAGAAGGGTTACCTGAAAGAAGACATTTAAGACCCTGGCTGATGGAAGGATGCTGGAAGTGAGGAGAGATTCTGGATATCAGCAAGATGCATTGAGACGAGCACTGAGGGAGTCCCAGGAACTGTGGCCAGCAACACCTGATTGGTATCTCTGTGGAGCTGCACAGCAGAAACCAACATGATTTTCTGCCTGACTTTCCCAGATCAGCAGTAATCCCCTTCCTTGGAAGGTAAGCTGAGCACCACTGGGTGGGAGAGTGAGAGAGGCAATGCAACATGTGAAATCAAGTTGAGTAAAAGCACTCTCGTGAGTTCTTACACAGATCCCAGTATCCAGATGCACTACTGCTTCTAGCTTACTCTGTCTTGTGTGTGACAGTTACAGAAAAGGCTAAACTTCATTGAAAGGAGTAGGTCTACCAGTTCCTGTTCATTCCAGACAGCTCAATATGAAGGCTAAGCATGCTTCATATCCAAAGGAGAAGCTGAAAAAGGATTGATCTGTACTTGTTTTGTGGGCGGCTGGGAATGGGTGGGAAGATGGGTGATTTGAATTGCCAAATGGTAAAGCAGATGAGGTGTTATGTGCAAAGGTGTTAAAGGTTAACAGGACTCGTACATCCTTAAAAAAGTGTGTAACATTTGCATTTACCCAATGGACTGGATACTTTCTTATCCCAGTGATCCAGCTGGCAAGACTGCACTTTGCACCATGTGCATTTGTTCTTACCCATCGAACTGAAGAGCAGGACAAGCAAAGGATAGGGCTCGGTATATCTCAGAGCAAAAGGACCACGACCACTATTTGGAGCAAAAAATGTGCTCAGACACTGCCAAGGGGACAGAGGCTCCTCAGTTTTGTAAAAATGCGCAGTGCACAGAATCCTTCCTAGTTTCTGGTTTCACATAACCACTGGAAAARGCCTCAGAAGTGCTTAGGAAAATAAAGACCTGCAGATTCCAGCTCAATGAAATCCCCACATTCACAACTGTGCAAGTCAGTATGACCTGGATACCCCAAATCCTGGCATATACTTGAAAAGGAGACTGCTGCAAAAACAGGACATGAGGCAATGGCTATGCCTGGAAAACAAGATGCTTCCTCATGTCTCTTATTTAATACCTTTGTCACTAGTGGTGGTGCTTCCCATTTATTCTGCTTTACCTTTTTTTCTCATTCCGCTTCTACACAACTCCCAAAGCCATCACTCTCTTCTGTACCGCCCATATTCACTTATTCCTAACTTTGTGTTCCCCCATACTGCCTCTAATGCTCAGCAGATTTCCCCCTCTCATTTATAACACTACACTAAGTTTGTCTTTTCTGTCTCTTTTAAAAAATTACTGGAGTACCTATTGTAGTTTATATGGTACCCGTTGCTTTCTCTAAACTATATTCAAAACACAGATGACAAACAAAGATCTTCATTTTATTGTGTCTTTTTATTTTTATTTTTGGTTGTAACTTTTGTTTTGTCAACAACTTATACATCTCGTTACAAATCAAGTTCTTAGCTCTTTCATTTATGGATTTAACCTAGGAGCCCCTGCACATCTATTAGGTTCAATGTTTTTAAATGTAGCACTAAAATGAGACAGCTTTCACAAAAGCTGGGATGCCCTCACCTGCCTCATGCATTCATCAGAGATATGGATTAGATAAACTTCAGAGTTCACGTCCAGCTAAGAGGATCCTATGATTTTATGACTAGGTTCAAATACATTTTAGGAGGAAAATCTGTTTTTCTGAATACCGGTTTAATTTTGCTTCCCAAAGGAGTACGGGGTTCCATACCAAGACTATTTCAGGAAAGTTCATGGACACAGCTGGCTCTCCAGATACAAAAAAAATCAGTAAATTTTTCAATCTGAAAAGATGAACAATTGTCTTAAATAGTCTAGGTAGGGTATGCATTTTAGGAAACCCTTACTTAATTATCCCTGAAACAGGAACAATAATCTTACTTTGCCTGTTTGGCTTCATCAAATTTGTAAGAAACTGACATATGTATATGCAGCTTAGAATCATGGAACCATAGAAACATTCAGTTTGGAAAACATATCCAAGATCATGGAGGGCAACTGCTACAACACTTTATGGAGTTCCACCTAGAGACAACAATTGTATTCTTGTAACTTTTGTTATAAGAAATGTTATTGTATGAAATTTTGTATTCTGTCACAAAAAAAGGCTGAAATTTCGCTCATGATACTCAGCTCACTTTCATATTGCTCAAGTTTGCTGGCTTTTGGCTTGTAAAGAACTTATAATAACAAATTTCAGCATTGCAATAAAATGTAGCATTTGGAAAAGCCCTGTATTTTGCTTGCTCTGACAATCTGTCAGGACAAGATTAGTGTTAATTCCCATACCCATGAGACTTTTTCTCTTTCTCTTTTACATAACTAGGCACAAGTAATCTTGACCCCTTGGTAACATAAGTCAAGAAGAGTTCATTCTTAATTGAAAACAATTCCCATTTTTGAAGCAAAAAACCCTGTCTCTAGATTTTTTTTCAGTATTTAAGTACAGGAGTACAAAAAATAGAATATGCTTGAAAGAACACACACAAGGACAAGGATAACTGCATCATGTGAAAAAACTTCCAGCAGAGAAAATGCTAATCTTATTTTGGTAAAAACTGAGGGCAATGATACCATATTAAAAGATAACGCTGCAGAATGGTAGGCCTGCTACTCATAGAGAGATGCTTTTCGCCTCATTATCTTAATTTCACTTCATGCCCACTGTTAAGCAAGTATTCCCATATCCATCCTGGAGATACAGAAATTATTGCTAGTGGGTACTGCAACCACATTAAAGTTACACTCACCGCATATCTTATCAAAGCGGCTGCATTAGCCATACAATGCTGGGTATTCCAGTGCTTTTCATTCCACTCAACAATGCAAGAAGATGACATTTATCTATTTATTTTCAAGATACTACATGAAATTGCAAATCAATGCTTTAAAAACCATCAAGACTATTATTTTGCAGAGGGGTTACAGCACAAGGAGAATTTAATTGCATATATTCAATTAATACTTATTTACACAATCAATTATATTGCCAAAGACGAAAAAAGTGACCTAAAGAAGCGTTTCAAAGCAGTTTTTTAATTGAGTTGTATGCTTGCACACAGTTTAATCTTTATAGTGGTTATCTTCATTCATTGTTAAAAGAACATTAATTTGTTTTTTAAACTAGGAAAAAAAATAATTTTGGCAGCAGCTACAGTTTATAATGGAATCTGTAAGACTATCCTGCACAGTAAATTTGGAATAGTGCTTTAAACTATACTGAAATACCATTATTAATATAATGCAGGAATGCAATATTTGTTTCTTTCATTGTTATCAGGTTGCTACAGAAAAAACCATAATCATTAAAAACCAATTTTGCTGTATTTTCAATTATATTTGTGCATAAAATTTGTGCATAAAGATTTTAGCTTACTCATCAAAAGTATTACTATACAGAAAGAACAAAAAAATGCATCTAACAGATCAGTCTAGAGAAATTGAAAAAATTCAGACCTCCAGTCATGCTTTTCATGGCAAATTCAGGTCATGGTAGCCTAAAACCTCATGCTATGACAGCTCCCTATTCAGAAGCACCAAAGATGGTATTATGTTTGGTTTAACAACAACCTTCCATGATCACCTGGGAGCCACTGAAATAAAACTATGCTTAGCTACCATTTTTTTTTCCTCCAGTTTGTTCCAGTTGCACCAATGGCTAAGAAGCAATGCAAAGTAACTTCATTTTCTAGCAGCCTAATCTCGTTCATGGTCCAAAGGGAAGCTGATTTATTCCTGTCAAACACTTTTCAAATGAACTCACGGCCTTTACTAACAGTTTCATAGTGCTTGCTCCTGTGACCAGCAACAGGGACTTCTAAGTTTCCTTTCCTTCTATCCCACTTTGTTTTCTTGAATATTCAACTGAAAACACTGAGGAGCAAGGAATGATTTTCTTCTTTGCCTTAAATACACCCACAAGCATCTCAAGGAGTATTAAATAGGAAAAAAAAAAAAAAGAAATAACAGCAGTAACTCATACTACAAGAGCTCATTTGAAAAATACCATGGTATTTTATTATAAGTACAATTTCAAAACCCTTGGCAAAGAAAACAATCTTGAACAAAATAAAGCAGGTTTTGTTCAAGAATAATCAGTGTTTCTGATATCTGCAATATTCCATGCGGAAAATCTTCCTTCCTTCTGGAAATGAGTATTAAAAATATTATACGAACTACTATCACTCACCTCTCCTGTTATTTCTGCCTGCGTTTGTGGATTTGTCAGAAGGGCAAGGGCAACGTCCTTCACATTTCACTGAAATTTGTTTTCCTGAGACACAGGCTTGATAGTCCAATTTGCACTGTAAGGAGAGAGATTGACTATCATTAATATAAGCATATTTTATAACAAAATGTTATAGTTCTACGAGTTTTGAAGCAACCTTTCACAAAATGCTTAAATCTTTGCAGACACAGGTGCTAAGAAAAGTCTTCTACAGTATATGCTACTTTCTTACCAAAAATTAGATTAAATATAAGTTTTTTTTAAACGATTTCTTTAAAGGATTAAACAAAGTTTTTGGGCCCTAACTTGGCTACAGTTTCAGACTCAATTCAAGCTTGAATACACTTGTAGTGTCAGACTGATTTGAATATGCACGTTAAATTGCAGTAGACTGCATCGGTTTTATTATATGAGCAAACAAACACAGCAACAACATTCATTATTGATAGGAAGTAATTAACAGTCAATTGTTATAGAATTTTGTCACTTAATTTCTATCTTTAAGCTGAGAGTATCCTGGTAAAAAGTATTAATGAATAAAATGAAAAGCTGTGCCTAATGTAAGTCTGCATAGTGACTGTCTTTTCTGATATAGAAACAGATTAATTTGTGTGGTTCTGATCTGCATACTTACAGCTGCAATCCAGAAACCATATAAAAACCAGCTACATCTAACCAAGAAACAGAATTGTTGTTTCAAGCATATAAAAATAATGTAGTTAAAAACGGCATACAGAGAAAATAATATCATTGTAGACATTGTCATTCTTACTGAAAAGCTGAACTTTTCTTCCAAAAAGACCAGTTCTTTACATAGAGATCTTTCTCTGGGATGTTTTGCCAATGTATTATCAGGAAAAATGAAAAACAAAGGGCGTTAGCGGGAAAGCATCTACAAAGAGCTTTTTTAAAAAGTGAAAGGAGAAAAGATACTTATGGAGAACACTTCATCCTTGAAAAAAAGACGGAAGATGTCTCATTAAACAGGTAAAGGACACAGAAACATGTAAGTCAGAAAAATAGCTCAACTAACAAACAGTAATATGAAGGGTTTTCTGTGCATCACAATACTTCAGAAGAACAATCTCATCAGAATCTTTTATTCCCTGACTCATCTTTTGTTAGGGTATCTAACTTCAGTGTAATGCAATTCCATTCTAAAATTATCAGGATTTCCAGCAAACCCTAAAGTCAAAGTTTCTCTGTCTCCTAAAAATATGCAAGGGGTGGGAGCACTGTAACTATGTGCTCATATAGTCTTTCAGGAGGCTCAGTCAAGGAGCTTCCTGAAAGACTGTACTTGAGGCTTCCACTAGTATGCACATATAAGCACTGTGAATTTACAGAACTTTATCAACCTTTCAAGCACACAGAATTCTAGTCCCGTCACACTCTCATGCAGTTCTACACCTTGCATAACCTGAACTGCATCACTATTTTGAAATAATACTTTTTTGCACCACTGCCAGTACCAAAAAGACAGAAATGAATATGTCAATTCTTTTGTATTTAAAGAAAATCATTATTATACTTCGGTTTTGAATGTGTGGCCTCTTGCTAAAAAGGAATGGTTAAAGGAAAATGACAACAAAAGAACATTTTAATTCTACCAAAAAAACCCCAACATAACTGCTCCAATTGAAAGCTATAGAGCACTAATATCTCATAAAGGACCAGAAAATGGAAGCAAAGCAAACACCTGCCTATGCTGCTTTTGAAACAACTGAATACTTTTTCTATCTCAATTCTCCTGACTGTACAAGGGAATGCTTGCATTAGCTGTGATGCCCACCAGCCCTCTCTCCAGACAGCACATGACCTAATTCATATTTTAACACTCAAAACAATATTTGGAGTTTGTGGAATGGATTATAGCTCAAATTTAATACTTGTTTCTGTTAAAAAGAGATATCTTTCCTTTTCTAAGATGTGAGAATTTTTATTATTCAAACTCAGTAGTTTAAGGAATCAAACCTACGGATAGCTGTGCTTTAGACTTTGATTACTCCACCTGGGGAGATCACCATTTAAAATTTGACATATAAACCCATTCCAGGTTTGTTTTACTGAGAACCAGAGTATAAAAAGTGAAAAAAAAAAATCCCTTATTTATTTTCTGAAGATTTCTTTAATCCTTTCTCTGTGAGATTATTTTTTACAGAGTCCAGTGCTCCTAACTTTGATTCGCTCAAATGTTGCTGAAGAGACTAGTTAATACTTTATGGGTGCTTCAGCTAACATCATGAATTGTGAGTTTAGTCCTTTCAAATTATTTTTCTTTAAAGCTGTCTACTCGGTCCTATTTGCAAATAACACCGTCCTTTTAAATGCTAAAAAAAACCTTAACGTCCAACACCTGTCACAGGCAAGGATGTTTGAGATACTGGGTGCAAGGTCAGCACACAACACTTCCAAATCAGTACTCCCATTCACAAGTATAATAAAATTCACCCTCACTGAACTCATTTTAAGGACAGGCAGATAGCAGAGATATATTCATTGTTTTCAGAAACAAAGCAAAATCACGGTGCTTGCATTAGTTGGAAATCAATCAAGGCTGTTCTGACAATTTCCTATCAGCAGCTAACGACACCAGGAACAGAACTCTGGTTCAAACCTCTTGTCATCTTTTCCCAAATTAACAGTGCATTGGGATACTGTAAAGAAAGCTCAGATAAATAAAGGTGGGTCAGGCTTCCTTCAATGTTACTCTCAAGCTGGTAGAAGAGCAAGCAACATACCTGAAAAACTCCACAGAAAAAAGAAATCACTGACATACAGGCTATGAGGACACAACGAGAAGTGGTGGTAAAAAGGAGAGGTAGTGTCATGAGATTCATGCCAGGGTACTCAAAGAGCTGGCTGATTTCATCACGAGATCTCTCTCCACAGCTTTTCAACTGTGTCTTGGGAATCTGGAGAGTCAACTGGAAGCTGGCAAATGGTTGCCCTGGTAACTATAGATCTGGCAGTCCCACTTCCATGCCTGGTAAAATTATGGAGAAGATTATTCTGGGAGTTACTGAAAGACTTTTTTGAAGGCCAGTGCAATCATTAGTCACAGCCAGGACAGCTTCATGAGGGTGAAGTCCAACATGACAGTTTCCTTTTACAACAAAGTTAGCCACCTAGCTGACCAAGGGATGTTAATGTAATGACCAATGGCCAGTTAATGTAATCTTTTTGGATTTCAGTAATGCTTTCAATACTGTCTCTCACAGCGTCCTTTCGGACGAAACCTCAGCACACAGCTGGATAAACACGTCATGCAATGAGTGAGAACCTGGCTCACGGGTTGGACACAAAGGGCTATGGGGTAAAGGGGTGAGTAAATGGAGTGAGGGGTTAGTAAATAGAGTTATACCAGGCTGGTGGCCAGTTACTAGTGGGGCTCCACGTGGCTCCACTGTAGGGCCAGTGCTCTTCAAGGTCTTTGTAAACAACTTGGACACAGGACTCAAAGGTATATGAAGTAAGTTTGCCAATGATATTCAATTGGGAGGAGCTGCTGACTCCCTCCAAGGAAGAGAGGCCCTGCAGAAAGACCTGGACAAATTAGAGGGGTGAGCAGTCACCAACTGCATGAAGTTTAACAAAAGAAAGTACTGAATTCTGCACCTGGGATGGGGCGACCCTGGATGTATAGACAGACTAGGGAATGAGAGGCTGGAGAGCAGTGCTGTGGAAATGACCTGGAAGACCTGGTCAATGGCAAGTTGAATATGAATCAGCAGTGCCCTGGCAGCCAGCAGAGCCAACCGTGTCCTGGGGTGTATCAGACACAGCATCGCCAGCCAGGCAAGGGAGGGGATTGTTCCATTCTGCTCTGCACTGGCGTCTCACCTTGAATATTGTGTGCAGTTTTGGGCACCACAATATAAAAAAGACATTAAGCTGTTAGACAGTCCTCTAAAGGAGGGCCCCAAGGATGGTGAAGGGCCTTGAGGGGAAGCCATATGAGTAAAGGCTGAGGTCATTTGGTCTGTTCAGCCTGGAGAAGGGGAGACTGAGGGGAGACATCCCTGCAGTCTACAACTTCCCCGTGAAGGGAAGAGAGGCAGGCACTGATCTCTTCTCTGTGGTGACCAGTGACAGGGCCTGAGGGAATGGCCTGAAATTGTGTCAAGGGAGATACAGGTTGGGTATTAGACCACCAAAGGGTGGTTGGGCACTGGAACAGGCTCCCCAGGGAACCAGTCACAGCACCAAGCCTGACAGAGTTCAAGAAGTGGTGTGATTCCTAGTATGGTCCTATGCAGGGCTGGGAGTTGGACACGAGGATTCTTGTGGGTCCCTTCCAATTCAGGTTGTACTATGGTTTTAGTGGGTTGGAAGATAAACTAAAGGATATCCTATTAAATATGGAAGAGGAGTAACTCTAGAAGATAGAAATATAAAAACATTCATAATATTAAAATAAGCTAAAATATAATGAAATTCAATACAGAAAACTGCTATGTTCTACTGTCAGGTAGACAAAATAATTGAGATGGTAACAACAAGGTGGAGCAACTGGCTAAACATCCATTCTAAAGGAAAAAGAGAAGCCTAGTGATCATTAAGAACAATTGAACGGTGTTTAAAAACATTAGCATACCAGAATATATAAATGGTAGTGCAACCTACAAAACATGTAAGATGATTTCATATAGCCCTGTCAGCACTGTACAGCTTGTGAGCAGGTTTCAAACAAGACAGGAATTTATTGAAAATAGAGTAACAGGAATAATGAAAATCCTAGAAAATAGTCACCAAAAAGAAACTGAAGGACTGGGTCTTAAGAAAAGAGGATTCACATAACAACAGTCAAATAAGCAAAAGGCATCTGAAAGGTACCTGAAAAGAATACCAAAATGAATGTTACAAGAAATAATTGTCTTAAACTGCTGCAGAAAGCTATCAGATTAGATACTAGGCAGACTTTCTAAGAAGGATAGTGACATCTTAAACTGTTGGAGAAGTTTTTTGAATCTTAATAATTGTCTTTACAACCAGGATTAGATAAATTTGTSAGGAATTACACCTGTATAGCTTATCTTGCTTTGAGAAAATGGGTGGATCAGATGCCATCAAGTTTATTCAGTTGGGAAGTACAGTACAGACCTGCTCCAGGAACGAACCAGTGTTAAGAGACTATTGCTTGCATAAATCATGTTCATTTACTGAAGAGATTGAAAGATGCCTAATGAATGAACTAGGGAGATGGCATGAAAGAAAAGGAAAGTAATGCTTATATTGGTCCATTGATCCTAGATAACTTCAGAAAAAATTCTGTTTGGTACTGAGTGTATTTGTGCTCTCTTGAGCTCTTGAAAACCTCCCATATGATTTGGGAACATGTTAATATTTTTAGATAAACTAAAACAAAAATTAGTTGAATACATAAATGCTTTGCAATGTGAAATATGAAAAAAAAAATCCTTAAATTGGATATCCATATGTCACATATAATTTCTTTGCTTCCATCTGCAAAACCATCTTCTATCTGTAGAAACACAGATCACACAGAGGAACTGTGTGTGAGACAGCTGTAAATTAGTTACTATTTGCAGACTTCTAAAATATACAGGGAATACAAACATATTAAAGTAGATAAGGAATTTAGTTTTACTGTGTGGCTATGTCTATAAAAAAAGGCGTAAGGCTGTACTGACAACAATTTCCTGATTACGTAAAAGGGAAGTCTGTCACTTCTGTGTATTATGTGAATAAAGAGCTCAGTCGAAGAAAACAGCAACAGAATTAAGATTCCATTATAAGACTACCCCAAAAGAAAGACAAAGTGTTTGTGCAATATTGACTTTGGCACTTCCTATCACTTTATCAATTTGCTTTTTCTCAGACTTAATTCTGCTCCTTTTTGAGAATGCTACAACCTCAGGGCAAGGTAACATTTTTCCACAATAGTTCTGTCTTGCCAGGAATATCTAGTGGCTTTTAAACAAACTAACTCAAGCTAAATAATGAGGATACCTGTGATTTCCCTGGCAAGAAGTTMATGAACTAGTGCCTTGAGGTACAATCTGCAGATACTCCTCTCCAACTCCTCTTTTCCATCTGTACACATCCCAGGCACCCAGAAGCAGATCTAGTACACCCCTACAGCATACAACTCAGCAAAAATTAGCTGCTGTGATATTCATCTAGATGTCCAGTGCATACTGTGTCCATTATGTGCTTCAAACCCTTGACAACGAAAGATTAATGTTTGGCCAGATACATCAACACACCCTTTTCTACAACATAAGCATAACTGTAGTATTGGACAAAGTGTGAATTCAATGTTAATTAGAGTATTTGAGAAATTTTAATCTGCTGAGATGCTGATACTTACAGAAATGCTTTCTAGAACACTATCACATTTAATACTGAGCATTTAGTAAATTACTTTTTAGAAAACCAATAAATAATACTTATGCAACTGTAAAGTGACTCATCTTTGAAAGGTAACTGTCACCTTTAACTGTACCTTATCTCAATGACAACTCTGTAGAGGTCCCTGATGTTTTTGTGCACTTAAAAATCACACAGGATATGCTATCCAATTCTAAGAAAAAATACACCAATGAATAATTAATTACATTCAGATTCCCCTGATAATTATCACTTCATATGCTACAAACAGAATTGCTGAGATAACTTGGAATATCCTTTTAAACTTACATGTTCCTACCAAAAAAATGCTCACAGTTCTTCCACTCCTGTATATTTTCTAGATGATCAACAATTCATAGTCAGAAGATTTCTGTCTGATGCAATCAACAGGATCTCTGAGAAAAGAGCTCTTTGCTATAGTACTACAAAGATATATTTCTTCCAGTATCATTATATGTTTCATGACTAGAAATCTTTCCCACAGACCTCCACATTCATGCATCAATACAAATCTGTTTTCCCTCTCTTGTTAGAACCATGTATCTCTGACAGCTGAACAGGTCATCTCTGATTACCAATACTCAGTGCTGTGTGCTTTCAACTCAACTTCACTCTATTTTCTTATCCACATTTCCCATTTTCAAACTTTATTCCTATTTCACAAAGCTTACATACATTCCCCCTGCTCAAAATTTGCCTTTGTTGTATTTGGTGCAAATTGTCAAGTGAAATTACACCCTCAGATCTAAGTAAAATAAGTAAAGAAACTATCTTTTTGAACTTGATCGGTTCCTGTCACCAAATG
This sequence comes from Amblyornis subalaris, assembly GCA_018881555.1. Classification (NCBI taxonomy): domain Eukaryota; kingdom Metazoa; phylum Chordata; class Aves; order Passeriformes; family Ptilonorhynchidae; genus Amblyornis; species Amblyornis subalaris. The sequence continues at coordinate 20,970 of JACAXG010000414.1, forward strand.
TAGGGGCAGGGTGGGAAGAGGGAGTGTTGATCAGGTGTGTTCCAGGTCCGGTTCAACACAGACCATTACCTGCTACAGAACATGGAAGAGAAGTAAAAGACTGCTTCACACAAGGGGCCAATTCCAGGCACATGAATCACGTGCAGTGCCGTCCCTTTAGGTTGGCTTAAAATGAAGGTGAAAATATAGTCAAAGTTAGTGATGTGGTAAACTTAGTTTTGAAATTATTTTCCATGTCGTTTTGTATTTCTTTATAAAAAGCAGCCAAGAAGGTATAGAATTTCAAGCTAGACATAATGCCAAGATACCACATTTTCAACTAATTCAAGCTTTAGAAATGAAAAATGGATGTGCAAATCTGTCTATGAAGTGTGATCCAGATCTACAGATGCCTTTTGGTCTCATTAGTAACCTGCTAAGCATGTGTATTACTTACCTAAACAGTAGGCGTTTGGATAAAATGCTTTTCAGCAAACAAGTACTACTATTTAAAATGAAAACAACTGTTAAACATATTAACCAGAAAGATATGCAACTAGCATTTTGATAAGATAACAAAAGGAAATGTGTCTATTGAACCAAGATCCTGAGCAAAGAAAATCTTTTGTGGTTGAAAGAGAACTGACGATACATTGTTTATAAAGCTATGAATTAGAGAATGATATTTTCATGACAATGAAAACCTGTATGCACAGTTTTCTTCCCATTTACCTCTACAGCTCTTGTCTGTTTTCTTCAGCACTCTGCAGTGCAATGGCATAAAACGAAAAGCTTGAAATAATTGAAATCAGGTCAACTAGATATTCAATCTTTTTCGGACACCCTAGAAAGCATATTAAGTCACAGAAACATGCCGATAGATGCCTACTGGGATTATTTAAATTAGGCACCTACTTATCTTTGCTCTCCTTCTTAGAGGCTCTTAGAGACACATGATGCTTAGGAGCCTCTGCAAATCCTTCTAAGAACTTATCTGCTCTTAAAATCAGCCATCTGAATTTTTAGACACCTACTCAGTTTGAAAAATATATACCTCACCATCTTATTCTATACATATAGAAAACAGGCTAACGTTTTATACCATCAAATAGGAATGCAAAGCTTAATGCTAAATCCCTACTTGAAACACACTGTTTCCAGTAAATTCAGACATTAATAATAATGCTTTTAGTATTTGAGTAAAAAATGTAATATATTACCTCATATCCAAATTAATATCTCAATAGTCCTTGAAGACAATAAATTCTGTAAAAAACAAGATATTTCAAATACCAAAAAAGATTAAAACTATGGTGTTTTAAAAAACTTATTCACAAAAGGGGTAAAAATATATAACTGTATTACTCCTGATGTTGACTTATTCCAAAAATATAAACATTGATGCAGTTTGAAAATGCACTAAAAGTTTCTTCTAAGCATGCTTAACACACACACAAAAAATCTCTTTCTGACATATACAAGTGTATACTAAATCCATAAATTCTGGCTCTTACTCAGAGCTCTTGCCCATACAGTCCAAACCTCAGCACCTCATGAGGCTCCTTGTTTCAAACTTCTCCATCATTTTTATCAGACTCAAGCTAGAGATGCACAGAATGTCACTCAATGCTGTATGTATGTGAGATCCTTGGTCTACCTCATTGCTGGCGCTCAGAATTTTGCAGTTTGGAGAAAATTTCTTGAGAGAAATAACTATTGCTCAGATAAAACTAACTTTACATTTTTAAGTTCCCACTTCAAATTTGAAAGTCAACATTAAAAGAAAAATTTAAATTGTGAACAAGAACATTTCATTCTCTTACCCAATGATCTTAGAAACAGCTGACTACATTGGTTCAAAATTAGCTAATAAAGATTTTCACTGATTTTCAGCTGACATGCAAATTTCTGAGTAATGGCAATAGTAAAATAGAAGCAATGGCAAAAAAACGTTATAACAAGACACAAATGGCTTCCAAAAGTGCAGAATTTTTTGTTAAAACAATCTGCTTATTCCTTATTAACATGCATTATCACTGTATTTTAATGTGATATGACTTCCTAAGCCATGCTGGCTGATTGCATTACTAATTAAACAAGTTCAATTTATCCAATTATATCTAAATTGAAATATTTATAAAGTTGTATGTGAGTTAAAATAGCATCTAAAGGGCATGCTCATTAGTCTTAAATTACAGGAAAAATAATAGAAGTACTAAAAGCAACATGCACAGACCTAGACAGTCCATACTGTATTCTCCAATCAAAGTTGCAAAGACATTTAAACTATTCTTTGTCAACTGTGGTGAAAAAGAAAAAAAAAGAGAAAGCAAAAAAAGGAAAAAGAAATCCTGTAAAGTTAGTTACATTTAGGTGAAACATCTAGGTACTCTGAGTTATCTTACCAGCATATTGCCTGTACAGCTCTCTACTGCTTGTTTGCCCACCTAAAAATGTATGCCAAAATTCATTTGAACTCCAAATGCCAGATTTAATTTGTTAAACAGTCCAAAATACAAGGCCCAATGTGCCATCAGTGACACAAATATTTATGAAATTCCACATCCATAATGGTTTTCCACTCTGTCAGGAAAGAAACACGGTGTTGGACAAGTGGGAGTTAATATTCCAAAGTGTGACTGTTTTCCACTAGATTACATGTCTCTTATCAAGTTTAAAGAGATATATCTTGTGTAGAGGCACACAATTCTGTGCCTAAATCTTTCCATTTTGTGCTGTTAGTAATTGATTTCTAAAACATGCAAAAATTTTCCTTGTTCTGTGTCAAACACATATGGATTAAAAGCAGGACAACACAAAGCTAAGTCTTCATATCTTATGTTCTGAATGAAGAGCTAGAGTGACAAACTTTGCTATATCAACTCTTATTTCTCTCTTCCAGTAAGTCCATAGTGGCCTAAGATGTTACCCTCTTTTTTCTTTTTTTTGGTTAACACATTGCTGTGATGCAGAGAATGTACCTCTGATATTGTCATACATCTCATATTGTACGCATGGATTTGTTTTCAATGAAATATCGACACAGCAATTGGCTCATAGGTATAATACTTCATTGTGAGCTTGCCAAAACTACAAATTTAAAAAACACCCCAAAATGTGAGACCTGGAAGATGATTCTTTAATGTTACAGATATTGTACCTCATAGGTATCTGACAAATTACTAAGACCAAAGCTTTTTTTTTTCTCTAGGCCAGCATGACTAGTTCATAGCACTGCTGGTCCAAATTTCTGTTATGGTATCTGAGAGCTAAATTTCACTGTGTTTCAGCTTGTTGTTAAGTGCAAATGTGACCTAAATGAACACTGTGTAAGAATATCTTTTTAGAAGCTAAACATTTTTTCCTATTTGATTACTAAATTTAATCACATGTTCTAAAAATTTTAATTTGAATAATTACATTCTTTCTAGTAATTTTCACTTCATTTGCACTTCTGTAGCTAGTTGCTACAGAATTGTTTTCACTGGGCCAAGATCTGAGCCAGTTCTCATTTGTCGTTTGCTTGTTTCCATCTCAACTTCTTTAATACTATTCTTATTTTAGATTGTTACTATTCTCCCAATTTGTCCCCTACGTTGACATTATTTTGCCTCATGTCATCTTTAACCATTCTCTCTCCTTATTAAAAGGTTGTTTTCCATTTTTTTCCAAATAAATGCCTAAACAGTAGCCTCTTAAGATCATAAAAATCCTCTTAACCCTCCTAACTATCTGTTGAGTTATTACCATCCTTATCCTCCACTCCACTGTAACCACATTCTCTAATGAGCTTCTGCTTGGTAAATCTGAGGCAATTGTCTCTCTTGATCTCATCCTAGCAACCGACACAACTCTTCACTAACTTCTACACTATTTTCTCAGGTGCCTTAATGTTTCAAACAACTACAAACACATAAGAACATTATTTATTGTCTCCACACTCCAGACCCATCTCTCTGTTGGTTTGTTTACAGAACTGGTTTCTGCTCCACAAGCCTAACCATGCCAGTGGCCGTTCCTGTGTTCAGCTCCTATGCATTTCTGCCTGCATATAACGTGGACACATTCTTCTGGAAAAGAATTGTTGTGCCAAAATGAATTCAGATGATTTTAGGTGTTATTCTACTTACAACATTTTTGATACTATTTTCAAAAGATTAACTTCTGATGGTTAAACCTATCTCTCAGAGAAAGACTGTTCTCCACATAAATATGTATGTCTCTAATGCAATCTAAAGTTTAAGACATCTGAATCTTTAACTACAATCTCCCCTTCACTTTCAGAAGTGTGACTTTTCTTGTTTTACTGGCTGTTTGACAGTTAACATACAAATTTACGTTCAGAATTTTGTATCCATATATTGCTGCTGTAGTATGAGAGTTCTTTAATAAACACTGATACTTCTTCCACTTACCTGTTTGTCCTATTCTTTTGTTGATTTGTCCTTACAGCCTAGATGCTTTCTATTCTAGAAAAAGCATAAAATCATTTTAAAAAAACAAACATAGAATCACAGTATGATTCTGTGTTTGAGGGTTGGACGGGACCTTAGAGAACATCTAATTTGGACCCTCCTGCCATGGGCAGATACATCTACTTTTCTCAAAGTCCCTTCCAACCTGGCCTTGAACACTTCCAGGGATGGGGCTTCCACAACTTCTCTGGGCAACCTGTGCCAGTGACTCATCACCTACATAGCAAATAATTTCTCCCTAATATATAACCTGAATCTACTTATGGTCTGTTTAAAACCATTCTCCCTTATCCTATCACTACAAGTACTTGCAGAAAGTCTCTCTCCAGCTTTCTTGCAGGTCCCCTTTCTTGGCTCCTCTATCACTTCGAGAACGAAATTCTCAGGAACCTCCTGGAATGCTTATGCCCTGCTGTGTTGATCCTCCAACAGGTATCRGGGGCAGTTGAAGTTGCCTATGAGGACCAGGGTTTGTGCAAGTGACGCCATTCCTATCTGTCTACAGAGGATGTAATTTAATTGTTTTTCCTGGTGGGGTGGCCTATAGCAGCCCTCCACTATAATGTCATCTGTCGCTGTCTCCCTTTAATCCTGATCCTTAAGCTCTTGGTCAGTGCCTCATCTGTTCTGAGGCAGAGCTCCATGTAAAGGAATTACATAGATGAAGCCTTTGGAAAATATTTTCTAGTCCAAAAAGTAGCATTTTTAAATTTTTATTGAAGTATTAAAGTTTATGTATATTTTAATGGAAATTCAATACATTATTTTATACTAAACACAGTATTCTGGAAATGAAAAAGGGAACCAAGTTCAATTCTTGCTAGTATAAATATATCATCCTAGCCTAAGAAATACGGAATCACTCATAATTTCAAAATATTGAGGTTTCTATAAAGCATTTTGTCATCTAAGCTATTGTCTTCATTCTTTACAGCTTTAGCAGCTATATATTTTGAATGCAGTACATAAAAAAAGAAATCAGTTATGTATAACTTGACATCATTTGGAATTTTCAGTACATCAGCCTATTTGGCAATCTGGATTAAGTAAAATTAGCCACCCTTATGACATTTCTCTGCCTTTTTTCTGAATACCACATCCTGTCAATATAAAGGTTCTGGATAAAATTACAGGTCTTACTGGCAAAATCCATTGATGGCAGAAGCTGGAAAATCAGACAGACAATCTCATTTCCTTTTTTTTAATTGTTTGCCTTTTTTAAGCATTTCAACAATAAACAACCAGTTTCTACTATTTCTGCAAAGATCCAAAGTATACTCCAGGATCAATCAAGCAAGATACATTTTATCATTATCGCTATTTATTGGTCAGTCTCATTCAAGAAAAGTTTGTTACAGGGTTTTTGTTTGGGGCTTTTTGTTGTTTGTGGGGTTATTTAGGGGAGAGAATGGGGCAGAAGTAGGGCTAGCCATGGTTGGTTGGCCTTCTTTTTTTTTTCATCTGCCAACAGCTTTGTTTTATTTGCCAGTGTACCTCTGCCACAAGTTCATTGTAACACTAAAACACAGATTTGGTCTGTAGAAGGTTTTAAATTTTTCCACTTTGAACAGGATTATTTTGGCTGGGTGTTGCTTGGGCTAGAGACACAAATTTTAATTTTGAGATGTCCCTTTTGACAAAATCTACTCTTATTAGAAAAACAAATTGGTGCTGGTAGAGCAACTGGAAGAAGCTGCTTCTTCCAGCTGCAAAAGTAAAGACCTGCACACTGTCAAACAATTTATTTCAGAGAGATTACATTATTTTATTACTAAAGATGGCAGGCAATGATTTAACCTTATTATTTTTGGCTATGTTTCAACTGACAGTTAAATCTACAGCAGATTGCTTAGTAACAAGGCAGATAAAAATGGAAAGCCATAGGGGATTAGCCCAATTTAAGAAGTAAGACCGACGTACATCGAATCAGGCCTGTGAAAAATACGTTAATTTACTATTACAAAATAGATATCTATTTTGTAATAGCAATTCTGTTTCTAGCAATCTCTTCTGAAGTAGAAAAGAACTTTCAACAGCTCAGGCATGTGACATGAAAGCTCACAATATGCTAATTACTACATGTAAATCCATTTAACTTTTATAAAATCACAATCCTTAAAATAACAAAGATTAAAAATGTCAATACATATTTTTTATGTTTATGTTTGTCTTATACCAAACATAAGACATACAGATTATTAAATTAAAGTCTTAAAAATACCTGAAATGAATAAAGACAGCAATGATTTTAAAAAGAAAAATGTTAAATATGAGAATAAAAATCTAGCAGTTCAGATTCGTGCAAAATGATAAACGAAGCTTGAATAAACAACCAGTATTAAACTCATCCCTTTACACAGTGCAATTTTATCCCCTCTCTTTCAACCCTCCTAACAGAAATGAATCGTAATTTGGGAGACTGAAGAAAGTATTTGAATATTAAAAAAATCTAAATCCACATGCCTGTCTGTGTAGTTTTTCAAGAATTCATATCCTCTTTTCTGACTACTTTCTATACAGTTTGTATCTTAGTCTGAGAAGCTAGTTTAGGCCCATTACTTTTCCAGAACATGCTTTTTTATTGCTATTTATACATACAGAGTTGTCATCGATAACATGAAGCTTTCATAGGTAGGAGAAAAGACATTTCATAAAAAGTTCACTATCAGTATGAAGCCACCTTGAGCAACTTGTTGCTAACAATAGAACTGCCAAAGTGATTCTGGAATAAAATCATGGGGCAACGGGCATAAACTAAAGATTAATTTATTTCTGTGCTGTTTTCTTTTCAAAATACTGAAAACACTCTTCATTGATCTTATTTAAGGTTAGATTTTGTTATAGCAGGACTAGTTGTCAACCACATTCAACTTAAAAGAGAAAACTTCACCCTATTATACTAAATACCAGAGCTGTAATCAAAATATGCAAAAGCCACTCAAAAGAAAATTCATCTGCATGACTATTTTTTTTCCTCTTCATCATTTTTCAGAAAGTAGAGTTATAATACAGTACAATATGGGAGAATTATTCCAAGAGAAGCATCCAAGTCTGAGCATCATCACTTCATCCACAGTTACACCAGTTTTACAACGTGTGCTGCACAGCAGTGTGTTGCTTCCCTGGGTGAAAGAATGGCAGCAGGTGGTTTGCCGCCACAGAACACCTCATCTGAGCTGCACTTCATATCCTTTCATTTCCTTTCTAATAATCCCAGGAAAGATGAAACTACAAGCAGGCTACAAAAGCCATACATGTGTTTTTCATGGAGAATGTCAAGTACATAGGGGTACCAAAGCCCTATGCTACAGCACCATTTGAGAATTCCTAGTGTAAAAATGCATACTGCACTTTCAAGTGCCGAAGTTTAGAGAAATGCAGAAAGTAAAAACAGACCAGCCACAGAATACATGCAGTATTATTTAAAGGCTATTAAGTAAAAATTGTAACACCACCCTGCCAAGGAAATGGCAGGATCTCTTTATACTGAATTTCTTCTCACACAATGATTAATGTTCACTTTGATTACTCAACATTTCACCATGTAATATTCTTATTTCTACATTGTTGTAATGCTAATAACAAATATCTTACACCTGCTACTTTTCGTTTACATTGACTGCATGAGACTAATTGTGGGCTGACGACACAGTAAACCTAAACTGGACTGTTAAAATGAGCAGAAAACAAAACATCCCTACCTGACTCCAGAAAAGCTCAGTTTAGAAGATAATCTTTTTTTCTAGATAGTTCGCCTATTATATAATCTTTTGTTTGTTTGCTTTACAAAGCAAAGCACATGTATGAAACACCTATAGTTAATACTTAATACAAGCATTTGCATGGGCTTGTCCTGAAAAGCGAGGGTGTACTCCCAAAACAGCATCCATCTGACAACTGTCAACTGCCTGGCTGTGTTCTACAATACTATTACTGTTTAATGACTTCTTTTCAGAAAATGTATTATACAATTTTCCAGAGTCATTGATGAATGCATTCTAAATGCAAGAAAATTGCTGTATAAACTCCTACTGGAGCTTGAGAACACAATGAAACTAAACTTTGCCTGGAGTACAGGAACACAAATATTTGTCTTTACGTCAATTTTTGAAAACACTGCTCTTGAAATAACCTGGCAAGGACCTCTGTTTTGATGCAACTGGCACCATAGAATATGAAATCTTCACATTGTTGAAAAGAAATAAAAATAAACATTTATAGTCTAATACAGATCTTCTGTGGTAATAAACTTTTTTAGCATTTTGCTGTCATAAGCTTAGATTTGAAATCTACCATTACAAGGTAGTGGAAGACAAAAGGACAACCCTGCAAAACCTCTCTGATGCTATGCTATTACTGCATTGTTTGCAAGTAAGGGACAGAGGTTGGATACAGGTACTACTGCACTGACAATGCACTGGAATGGAAGCACAGTGTTTAATCCACTCATTTCTCATCATTCCATTCGAGAAGCACAGCTTCACCTTTAACACATGAACTGATTAAAAAATATCTGCATCTCATCAATATTTATAGACTTTTGTACACCTACTCCAGACCAGACCACGAAAGACCACAAAGGTCACTTCTACCTACAAGACTATTTAGAATACAGCACTGCTATATGGCAAAATAGGAAATAAGCAATGAGGTTAAAACGAGGTGATTTTTATATTACATTAGGAAGAACACAGGGAGAGATTGTAATGAATCCAGTATACAGTATTTAAAAAAAAAAAGTTGCTCATCCAATACTATCTACATTAACTTATCTACCTCATCTATTTAAATTGTAAAATGGTAGAGACTACCATCTGTATGATATTTATGTGCAGCCTAGCCTCGAGACAAAAAGACTGACTGAACCTTTGCAATGGCAAGGCAAAATAAATACTAGTGACAGCATCATCTAATGTCTAGTAAGATGCCAGCACACTTCTAGCTCGTAAAAAAATTAGCAGGAGATTACAGCTAATGAAAATAAGAATACTTTTCATTAAAGTAATATTGTCACTGAAAGGAATTATTTATTGCTAAGCCAAAGAGTCCAAAATTCAAGTGTAGAGCCTCAGATACCCTGATGTAAGCATTAGAAACTTTTTAATTGCTTTCTTTAAAGGAAAACTAGGATTTGAGTCAAAGTCCTATAATTAAATATTCAAGTTAGTAGTAAAAACATTTTCTAATGTAAGATTTAGGACAAAAACCTAAGATTTGTCAGGGTTTAGGAAGCACTAGTTATATCTGATGTTTTTATTTTATCAAGAATAAAATATCCTTGGAGAGGATATTTTATGTGTTCAATGCAACATCCAGTCACTCCTGGAAGCATTCTTTTTTGTAAACTTCCTATGTGATTACAGATGTGTAAACTTCAGATGTGATTAGTCTGTGATAATAGTAAAAAACCAACAAAAATTCAACACAGCAAATGGTAACTCTAAAAATCTTTAGATACTAGGAAATATCCTAAAAGTATTTTGTTTAAAATGCTAAATGGAATTTTTTCTTCATAAATTGTTAACAAAGACAGAGCTCTTCCATCTCCATCAATTTAATCTATTATTATACTTCTCTTGAAGYGCTGGATATTATCTACTAATGAAACAATTTGTTAGTGTAAGGATGCAGTGTCAGTAAGACAGAATACAGTAGCTCCCTTCACACTACTGAATTGCATGCTATTTCTGAGAAAAATGGATTCATCAAGAGCCCAAATTTTTTCTATTAGAGATGACTCAGTTGTTAATAATGGCTGAGCATTCTTCTGCTGAAAGTTTTAAAGAAGGATGCTAAACAAATTAATTTGTTTTCAGCATTATGAAGTCTCTCCATTTCACAATTTCACCTCTGCACTGTACTAATGCAGTCCCATGATTTCTGGACTTCAGCAGGAGCAGCACAAAATATTTCATCCAAACAAGACTGGGTAAACAGAGTAACATTTTAAAATTATTATTCTGTCTCCAAAAGACAGAAGAGTTCAGAACCAGAGAAAGAAGATTTCATTATGATCTTAAAACTCATAAAATACTGTTGCAAGGAAAGATATGCAACAATTATTTACACTATTCCTTTTTTTTTTTGCATATGTTACATTTATGTCTAGGTGCCTGGAATTTGAAGCACACCCTCAATGCTCGAGCGGAAAATCTAACTTAACATGTCTATCCTACCACGAACTGGGGACACACAACACTTTTCTGGTTACTCAAAACCCTGCCACGGTGTCTGTCACAGAAAGACTTAACCTGCAGCTCCGTTACATTGCGGAGCACACTTACACTGTGCTACTCAGGGTATTACTGGTTTATACTGCTTAGGATTTGCTACCATTTTGCTTTTACATCATACAATATACTAGAGTTGTTGTAGGTTGCAGTCTGCAATATCTATTTTAGCCAAAACAAATAAATATTGATTTGTGTTATAATACAGTATTTTATTTTCCAAGAGCTGGAATTGACTGGAACAATGAAAGATTAATTTAGTTCTTTATTCAGTTCTTACCTGAGAAGAATATGTGTGACCATCTGATCCACAAACAGGATTGGTATAAACTACTGGACACTGCTTGCAGTTTGATGAAATGGGACCACCCCTCCACTGTTTATGGCCTAAACCAGCCTCTTTCATACTGTAAGTAAACAAAAAGTATGTAATTCTGATAAGCAGTAGTAAAAATAGAACATATTCAGGGTATTTTAATGAGCCTTTACAAACAGTAAGCCATACAAATATCATAAAGTTTTCTTCTACGTAAAGAGCTGCCAGTGTCTTTTGTATAAACTTGTTCAGCTTTGTACATTACTCACTGTGGTGATACTTGATGCCAGCATATTATTTCACTTTCTAAGACATATCAGTAGAAAAAGATGATTAAGATGATGCTTTGGTGACATCAGTGAAAGATGTTTGACTTACATGGCACTTACTCTTCTTTTTATTATTAAACAGTAGGAATAGAACTGTTGTATCAAGACAGGTCTTTAACAAGCCAACATTTAAGTTTTAGAGAACTATATAATAAATACTTCTATAGGAACAGGTAGGTTACTACTGTTTGCCCCACTTTGAACATTGCCTTCCACTGCTTACAATCTGCAAAACTCTGTCGACACCCAATGAAAGTTCAAAGGGAAAGACAAAGGAAATCCACTGGAGCACAGAATCAATCTACATAAGCATATATGTGTATCCTCATATAAACAGATATGTAGAGCGAGATGGATCATTTTAACTTAGGAAAAAGCTATACCGGGTCAGACTAAAAGTCTAAAATAAGTTATGCTTCTTCACAACACTTTTGAAGCTTTCAGCTTGTGGCCATCTTCAGACAGACACAATTTCTCTCTGTAGCTTTGAATTAATTTTTATTCTTTAATTTTTCCAATTTCTTTTCCAACTATGAAAGCATTTAGCAGTCACTGTATCCTGAAACAGCTCTTTTATGACAGCTGCCCACAGACTGACCTAAAAGTATGTTTTATATAGTAACTTCTTGCATACAAATAAAAAAATTAAACAATAATGCATAATTTTTATACCATGTTTTCTTCTTGGGATCTTAATGAGAAATCTAAAATTGATTCCACTTAGAATACAGCAATGACTTATCAGGACATAGGTAAATGTTCTAACTTATAAAATCTCAAATCAAATATTCTTTAATGGAGCAGAACTCTTTCATATTGGTTCACCTACAGATAATCAAGAACTATTTTGCTAGTAATGAATCAATCTTTGAGAAGAACTTGTCTGGAGGAATAAAAAGAAACGTGAGAATATAAACTCCTCATTCTATGGTTCTATAATGAGCAGAGTAAAAGCCTAAAAGCACACACCTAACAGTAAACCGGTGATGACAAAAAACAAAAGTCCATTTCCAAGCTATGCTAATGTTTTTATGCTGTGCATAGTTTTGGCTGTAAATGTGGTCTTTTAGAAGAAAAAAAAAATCATGGAAATCATATAAGTTTACATTCAGGTTATGCTGTGAACTGCACAGATTTTTTGTACTGTGTACACAGGAACCTAAAATGCTGTACACAAAAGCTGTCAGCTACTGTTGAAAAAGCCAGTAATAGCTTTAGTTATGTGTAGCATAATTAGTGAAAAAATACTAATACAGGAAGTTTTTATGTCCACCAGGAAGTAATACAAAGTAAACAATTCAAACATATCACTCAAATTAAGAATAAATAACAATTCTTTCTGCTGAGTTGCATAACTTGAAGATGAAAAACCTCCTCATTTCTACTGTAGTAAAATAAAGTTGAACTGTATTTTTGCTTATGCGAAATATATAGTAATAATCAGACTATTTCTGCTCCTTTCACTTGACTGAGAGTTTTCCAATCATTCACATAATTTCCAGCATCATTAGATTATATAGATGGCTGCATCTTTCTCTTACTTCTTACTTTTATAGCTCACAATTATCCAGAAGTGCCCCAGTAGCCTGAGGCTACTGACAGGACCAGCTTCCCAACTATCAATCCGAAGCAAGTTCTGTTTATCAGAGATACAGGAACTTTATTATGCTGTACAAATCAATAGCAAAAGTTTCAGACATCAACAGAGAGAAGGTCATTGACATCAGCAAAAAGCAGAAACTGGAAGTAGAATTTGCGAGACACACAGGGGCAGTTGGTGTAGGTGCCTAAAACTAATCAAAGAAAGGACTAGTGGTACTTAGTGTTTTAGTATATATGCACCCTTGTGCATGCCCTCAATAAAAACAAGAAGAGACAGAGAAAGGAAAAAACCACCTCCTTTAAGATGAACAGAAGTAAAATCACCTGAAGGAAAAGAAAATTATGTGTCTCAGAAAGGATCACAAGGAGGATGGAAACTAGAAGAGGCTCAGAATGTAGAAATTGCAGTTGTGTGATGAGTGGAGAGGTATGAAGAAAACAGAAAATATTTGATGTAGTCAGATAGATTACCTTCTCTCAACTAACCTCTCCTTTATTAGGCTTTTAAATGCAAACCATCCCAGCATACTCATTTAAGGTGAAGAGCATCAAGTTTCCTGTTTTACGCAGAGCTCCCCTGAGACCTTCAGCAGATCACCGTTATCAAAATCTTGGTTTCTATATAACTAATAATAGTTTTGTAAAAAACAAATATATCTGTATTTTTCCAAACTTGTAACAACAGGTACAATGATAAAGAAATCATAAAAAATTATACTTTGAATGTATCAGTCCAAAGATATCTGGTCATGAAAATGGTTTCTGTGGATATCTATTCAGAAGCCTTAGTACAATGATGCTGGAACTGGACTGTTTTATCAAAGCTGCTTAACAGCTATTTTTGACTGTCTGTCACTGAGATGACAGGCAAATATGAAAAGTCAATTAAAAATATTTTTAATGTTAGTTATGGTAGATAAGTGCATTTCATAAAATACCCGAATAATGCATTTTACTTATATACTCAACCATTTCCTTTCACCATTATTTAACTGCATCAGATTTGTTTCTGTTGACTATTTCTTTGTAACCAGGTGATGGGGTTATTTTTTTTACAGTTAGGCAACGAGCACACACACAAACTATTGACATGGAAATAACTGAGAAACTACTATGATGGTAAAAATTATCTTGAGGTAAGATCATTGATGTATGTTAACAATATCCTGAARTAAGGTACAAAATTTAACTACAATACATGTGATTCCTTATTACTTACATGAGCTATGCAGATAAAGCAATATATATTTACATTTTAAAATGTTAAGACAAGACAAAAATAGCAAACAAGGCAGTTATTTCATGTTAATAACTCACTTGTTTTTTCCTTGTATTTATTATAATTCAATACGCAAGAAGAAAACCCAGATCACTGCAACATGCAGCTAATAAAATTCTGCCATTTAATTTAGTGATTCTACTGCAATCACTATATATGTTCTCGTACTTGTTAGTATGTTGTCACATCAAATATATGATATCATGTGAAAGTCAGCCTCTTCCACTAAAAAATTCCTGGAAAGGCTTTGGTACCCGTCTTGTAATAAAATAACTATTACTGAGTATGCAAGCTCCGCCTCATCTGATACTGTTGACACCTAAAGGGTAAAATTAAATATATGGGTTTAATTTACCAGCAATGCTTGTGATTGCATTAATTTGCATACACCAACTGTGCATGCCTGTCTAGAAACATAATTAGCCAATCTGCCCAATTACTCTAGCCTATGTACCTGTTTGCATACATAAACTTACCTTCCTGCATACACAGTGATTGTACCTGCAAATACTTTGAGAATACTTAATGTAACCCATTTAAAATTTAGCCTCAAGCAACTCTTTGGTGACATGACTTATTTAATGATACCTATAAAATACATGAGTACCCAATTCAATTGAAAAATGATATTTTATAGCTAGATTTGATAATCTTCAAACACATTTATGCAAATACAAACCGGTAAAAAAAACCCCTGAGTTACTAAAAACTAATCTTTGAAAGAACTCTTGTAATTCTTCTCTGATAACTACATTTGCATCTTTAGGAGATTTTAGAGTTATTCCAATTTAGAAAGTCGGTCTGATTATGTTTTGCCATGGCCTTTGGGGGACACAATCAGGCTGCGTCAGATTAACATAATCAGAAAAAGCACTTGTATCATAAATCTAATTTGTTTTCTTTAGAGTTGCCTGAAATTCCTTCAAAGTTGCCTTTTCATGTAGAAGCCTCTTGGAAGAAAACTATAGTTGTCAATAAACTAAGATATTTCTTTCAAATGTCAAAAACCTCCCGATACATTGCCAGTCTTTTGGAATATATCTATATTACTTTCACGTGTTTTTTTTTTTTACCTTGCACTATTCCTAAAAAGAGGAGAAAAATCCATCTGAACAAACGAATAATAACTGAATAAAACTGAGACAAAAAAAATTAGTAAGATAAATGTGGGAATCAAAATAAAATACATTTTAGCTACTTTAAATTAACAGTCTTGGTAAGACATTCGTATTTATTGATAACCAATCTTAGTGTTTAGCAGGTGTATGTGAGATTACACAAATTCAGATATTGTTTTTTCCCAACATCTGGGCCAAAGACATTAGATTAGAAAATTATGTATGATCTACCGTTTTTGTAAGGATCACTAAGCATACATACTCAGAATTATTTCAGAATTTTGAAGAATAATTATTTCTGTGCATGTAAAAAAAATGCTATTTACTCATCTACACCAGAGAACAGAAATAAGTAGGTACCATAAAGACATAAATTCTCACTATCTCCTTTCAGCTACATGTACTATTTAAAAGACAAGTTTAGACTTTAAGATAGTTCCTTGCCTTGCTGTCATACCATTCCATTATTTCCAGTACCTTTCTTCCCGTGTTTGCCAAGCAAAGAAATCAGTATTTATTCTATACGTCTATATATTAAACTAAAATCTAAACCAGCCTTATGTACTAAAAAAAAAAAAAAAAATTAAGTTATGCTGCCAAAATTTCCTGGAATAATATCTGCTTTATTTCGATTGAGTGAGTTAGCCAGTGTAACATTTTAATGAGACAAAACATCCAAGACTGCACCGCAACGCAGAAATCATAGGAGCATAGAATGTTTTAGGTGGGAAGGGACCTTAAAGACCATCTTGTTCCAATCCCCCTGCCATCAGCAGGGACACCTTCCCCTAGACCAGCTTGCTCAGAGCCCCATCCAGCCTGGCTTTGAACACTTCTGGGGATGGAGCATCCACAACTGGTCTCGGCGACCAGTTGAACAGTGGTGAACACAACTGTTCCAGTGCCTCATTACCCTCATAGTGAAGAATTTTTTTCTACTGTCTGATCTAAACCTACTATCTTTCAGTCCTGTCACCAAATGCCCTTGTAAAATGTCCCTCCCCAGCTCTCTTGCAGACCCCCTTTAGGAGGTACTACAAGGTCTCCCCAGAGCCTTCTCTTCTCCAGGCTAAACAACCCCAGCTCTCTTGGCCTGTCCTCATAGGAGAGGTGCTTTGGCCCTCTGAGTATCTTCACAGACCTCCTCTGAATTCACTCCATCCTGTCCACATCCTTCTTACATTGGAGGCCCCAGAGCTGGATACAGCACTCCAGGTGGGGTCTCACAAGAATGGAGTGGAGGGGGAGAACTGGCTCCCTCGACTGCTGGCCACACTGCTTGTGATACAGCCCAGGATACAGCTGGATTTCCAGGCTGCAAATGCACATTGCTGAGTCATGTTCAGCCTCTCATCCACCAGCACCCCCAGGTCTTTCTCACAGGGCTGCTCTCGATCTGTTCATCCCCAGCCTGTGTTGAAGCTGGGGTTTGCCCCGACTCAGGTGCAGAACCTCACACTTGGTATTGTTAAACCTCATGGGATTCCCATGGGCCCACTTCTCAAGCTTGTTCACGTCCCTCTGGATGGCACTGTGTCCTTCAGGTGTGTCAACTGCACCCCTCAGCTTGGTGTCATCTACAGATTTGCAGAGGTCCACTCAGGTTGAAATTCCTGTCCAACTTTACATATGGATATGCCTACTACAGATCTGACATAGTTCCACGCATTTCCTAAATATTTAAATAGAAATGGTCACATACAAGTAGCTGAAGCAGATTTTGCTTAGCAAATGCTGGAGGTGTGGAAGGCATTCACGTATATAACAGACCTCATTTTCTGTCACAGAAACCATGCACTCAGATTTTTCTGAAGACAGAGATGCAAGTAGTCCTTTAGCACCTGTAATAACTCTATCACAGTATCTGTTTAAATTAGCGGATACATAAAATTACTTCAAGAGAAACATGTGAGGCACATGAGTATAAACACTACCTAGATAATGAGACTATTAAAGAAATTAGTACTTACCATTTTTAAACCATACTTTGTCATTTGCTGTATGACCTTTGTGAACTTTTTGGCTTTTATTCCTTTTATATCCCACTTGGAAGTACTGAGCCACAGAGGCTGTCAAAACTTTAGACTCACCCTCTGAAGGTAAGAGCTGAGCATAAACCATATTCTCACTGTTTCTAAGAAATCTAGACATGCTGGTCAATGAAGCACCAAAGCCCACTCCATCATTCCAGGAGTATCAACAGTTCAGACCCTGAGAATAGGGAAGAACGACATATATTTCCCAGTTAACTCACAGCTAAGAGCCTAGCTTTCCTCCTAAGGACTGAGGTTTTAATATGGCATGGATGAATAACCTTGGCACACACTTCCGAGGAAACTACTAAATTGAGGGAAAGAACTATCAGAAATTATGTAGAGTGGAACCATGCAATATAAGAAAGGTAAAACTGCAGATAGAATTAAGATTGCTGACACAAGGTCAGTCAGGGGTGGAGGGAAAGCAAGCCACAGGTATGAAAAGTTATAAAATCATAAAAGCAAAAATAGAGACAGAAGTTTAAACAACACTGAGGATCAGCCCATTTCAATGAGCCATAGAAGTCAACACATGTTTACCTGGAACTGTCTGGCCAGCAAGGACCCACTGAGTATCTAGCAAAAGGTGGAGAGCATCTTCACATATAGTCTAACAGCAAATTAGTCCTAGCTAAATATTGTGTCTATTTGGCAATAAATAATTTTATACTTTTAGGTAGCATGTATCCTGCTTACACAGCCTTTATGCCCTGTAAAAACTGCTTGAATAAAGTGGTCCAGAGAGCAAAGATTACAAGGATCGTTTCACAAGTTAAGCATATGTTGGAAGAAAATCTTGGATGAAGCAGGCATTTACACCTGGAATGATTCATTGATCACAGGATGTCTAATTTGGCTCTTCAACATAGTTGTTTTGGCCTCCAACATGGGAGTTGGAGAACAGCAAAGTTACAGAGAAAGGTCTTTCAATTATTTTGAAACGATATGAAAATATATTGTCATTTAAATGATAAAGATGCTTCCTTTATTAGATATTGTTTTCACATATTAGAGATCATACAAAATTACCTTGGCAATATTGACTTCATAATTTTTAAGCTTATCAACTGTTTTTCCTAATTCAAGTTGTTAGAGAACTTCTTCCACTTCATGTAAGTACTGACCTAAATAGGACTTGTTTCCTTTCAGTGGATATATGCATTTTTATTCACTGAACAGACAGTAAAATCTAAGGATCTCCTAACTTACAAAGTTACTTAAGTGTTACTTAAAAAAAAAAAAGGCTTTATTATTTTAATCTGTAAAATCCTAAAAATTCCATGACATCTCTCACTAAAATAGTTAAATCTTTCACAACAGAAACTTACAGTAATAAAGTTGAGAAGATTTTAATAGCTTCAGTGACTACATGGGATACTCACTATTTTAAGTGATTACAGAATTGAGGCCTCAAAGAATTTAGTACATATTTTACTTGATATATATGCAATATTACAAATGAAACTGAGATTCATACACACACACACACACACTCTCTCCACTTTGGTAAAGCAATTACATATTATTTTAGAGATTTCTAATAGCGTATATTAATTTCTGAACTTAGACGTCACCTTTTGAATACTTGCCAAGTTATGCAAATGTCTTTCATAAGTGCTTTTTATGCTAATCTAAGCGCTTGACCTTGTCATAATGCAATGTTTTAATAATTTCTCTTAGAGCTATTACCTTTTCTCAGAACTGTTTTCATTTTATAAAGTTGAAAGAATTACTAAACACTTCTCAAACCTATCATTTTCAATCTTGGAAAGACAGAACATTATATAGATTTTGTGTATATACTCAGCCTTGCAGAGTTTATCTTTTTGAATATAAATATATTCACTATGTATTACCTCTATCGGAAAAAGACATCAATTTGTGTTTCAAGACAAAACGGAGATTTTTAAACCTTTTCCAAAACAGGTAACACAGAAGCAAAAATAATCTCTTTTTTCTTTTACACATTATTTAGTAAAGCAGAACCTCCCTTTTTTTAAGGCAGAAAATAGTGCTCTTCACTCAATAGAGATAATTTTACGAACTGCATCTAATAATCAGAGTAGTGTATCATGTCTTACATTGTTAGTACTTTGCTGAACAGGAATCCAAAATTCCCTAGTAGTAAGCAAAGTGCAATAATTCGATTTGATTAGCATCACTTAAATGCAGGTCCTATGTATCCACACAGGATGGTGGTGTGGATACAGGTCCTATGTATTTCACAGTTGCAAAAGTGCAAGGTAGGGCATTGGTTTAGATTTTTAATGATTATGTATCTATTATTGAGAGAGAATTCAAAGTTATTAATTCAGATTCTGTTTCACATAATACAATGCTTTTTGTTGCCTGCATTTGATACTCCAATTACAGACAGTTCTCATTAGAAAGCATTTAATGCTTCTGATTAATAAAAAATTTGTGAATAAAAATAACTTAAACATAAAAAATAAATTAAAATAAATGAAACATAATCAAATAGCTAACAATCATTTCTACAACCCAAAGCAGACAAATAGTAACAATATTTTGATTAATATTACTATTAGGATGTCCACTCCTACAATACTTACTACTTTATGTTTAACATAATTACAGCATAATTTTTACTACAGAATAGCTACTTTTACTACTGGCTGCCACAAAAATGTTCTTTCACCATTATAAGAATAAATTCATATTCCACCCATCTGATTCAGAAACTTGCAGAGTGATTCTCACACAATCTATCTTTCTCATTGCCTGGCTAGTGCAAGTTGCACTCCTGCTGCCCCTGCTCCCAGCTCTTTCTTCCCTCATGCAGGATCAGTCACAGTGTCTGCTTGAAAATGCAAACAGAAAAGAAGGAACAAAAAATCCATTTATAAGCATCACAGCAATCAATATCTGAAAGAAGGATTTCCATTTTCTTCCTTTAATATTATCAACATATGTCTGCTCTGTCAATGACTTGAATTTATATTCTCTATACTCAACTCTTCAGGTAGGCTTATAGGTAGAAAATATCAGTTATTGATCAATTTCAAAAGAACATGCTTTTTTCTTTTCTTTCTGAATAGTCAGTATAGAAGGTAACTAAAGAAATATACTTTGAGCCAAAATTTAAAAACTCAAAGATAGACATAAGGAACTATATGCCTCTCTGGATTTTGTTTAGCAATTCTGAGCTCCTCATTACACCTGTGAGGAATAATAAGCCACTTCTACAAAGAACACATTCAAAGTATTCATGTTCAGGGATCTGAGTATCCCTTAATTGCGTAAGTGACTCAGGGTTGCTTCAGAGTGTCTTTATGGCACAAAACCTTGCAGCCATCCATTTAAACAAATGTTCCTTTCTCTTTAGCACAGCTTTAGAGTGAGCCATACTTCCCTTCACCCAAACCGTGCTTTAGCTTTTGCTGTACAGTACTTTACTCCAGTCATCAATGTGTCCATCTGCATAGTTCATGCCACACCCACCACCTAGAGCTCAACTTCTTAAATCTGCCAAGTTTAATTTATTGTTCTCCCCACCTCCAGAAGTACTTTAACACTTTTGCTTAAAGAGTAAAACTGGGACTTTTTAAATTCAACTGCTATATTACAGGCACAATATAATTCTACCTACTCTGGACACCCATTCACATTAAACAACTTTGAACTGAACTCCTGCTCATCTAAACCAAGAATAATTCTGCTAAACAAGAAAACCACATTACAGACATATTAGACCTCTTTATATATTATCTACTGCTTGGTGCTGAGGGGCACATAGAACAGGACACGGGGTAATGGCTTTACACAGAGAGAAGGTAGGTTTAGATCGGATATAGAGTGAAATTCCTCACTATGAGGATGGCAAAGCACTGGCTCAGGTTGCCCAGAGAAGTTGTGAATGCCCCATCCCTGGAAGTGTTCGAGGCCAGGTTGAATGGAGCTTTGAGCAACCTGGTCTAGTGGAAGGTGTCCCTGCCCATCACACGGGAGGTTGTACTAGATGATTTTTAAGGTCTCTTCCAACCCAAACCATTCTATGAATAAGGCTTGAAATGGGCCAGCTGTCTTGATAACTCTACTGCTGGTATTACTTGCCCTTAATTCTGCAGCCAAAACACACCATCTTCCCAAAATAATTTCAAAAGCATCACAATAACATGTCTGTAGTTATAGATTGTAAGGCATAGCACACATATGGACAGTAAATTGTTATGCAATGGTGTTCAGGACTGCAAGTAACATCTATAATTATTTAAATTAAAACTAAAGAACTATTATCTTGAACTAGTTTTGTTATTGTGATTACGTTAGGTCACTTAACAAAGCTGTGATTTTTTAGATGGTGTTCTCAATCAGGTGTTAAAAGAGCACTTGCAAGCTGCAAACAACACTGCTTTAAAGTTCATGAGTTTTTATCTATGTCTGCAAATCAGTGCCTCACAAAACTTCTGTATTCTGGCACTGGTTAATAGCATGTCTATGCTAATAGGTATGTCTATGAAAGAGAGAATTCCTTTAGATCATGCAGCCAACTGTCAGCTTACTGTACTGTAATCTTCCAAGTGCTTCACAGACAGATGGAAGAGCACCTATTAGCACCAATTTTGTCACTCCTGCAGAGGGAGAGGAAGAGGAGCAAAAACAAACAAAAAAGAGACAGAAAGGCTTTCAGCTTAGTAATATCTTTTCTGTCAGCACAATATCTTCTGAGTTTATGGATGACGTCTGATAACATCAGAAAATGGAAAGATAAAGCTGACAAGCTGATGTACAGGTCTGTTCAGACAAAATATATAGCAACAAGTGTATAGTAAGATGATAAACGAGCAAAAATGGGTTGTCAAACTATTTTCCATGGAGGATCATCTGTTGGAATATACTAACTTACTCTATTGATATTCTCTTACATAAAAAACCCATAAATTTCCTTTTTTCTATTTTTTTTTCCTCCTTGCTTACTACAGAAGACAGGCTCAGTTTCTCATTGGTCAGGAGTGTCTCTGCTCAAATCTCACACAGCTAGCTCAGGTCAGAATCTGCCTAGGCAATGACATTCATGCATGCCATGATAAGCCCAAACTATCAGAGAGTACCATTTCTATTACACATTCACTGCGGTCAGCCATATCAACAAATATGCAGAAGTTCACCGAAGGAGTATCAAAATCTGTTTTGATAAACTTCATAGGTGAAAAGGGCAAAACTCTGATAAATATACAACCCAATTCAATTAAGCATTGCACCAGCTAAACTTACTAAAAGAAAGAGCAACAGCTGCACAGCCTCCATTTTGGTTGCATATCGCTTGTGTTTCCCCTTCTTCTTCTAAACTTAATCATATTTTGCAGCAATACTGATGTTCCCCAATTGCTAGTTTTAATTTGTAATACTCTTTTACCTCTCTGAACAAATCCAAGGGTCATCAACAGTGAGTCTCACCAGGGAGAAAAATAGTTCCCCTCACAATTAGGAAATAATTTAGCTTTTTTTAATATACTCTAAGTGTGGACTTTTACAGCTTGAAAAAGTTCAAATTTTAATTAATTTATATTTGTTTTTACTTATTCATCTGCTTTTGTCATAGATACATTAAACCCACAGAGACAGATACAGTTACTGCTGTACTGGAAATAAATCAAACAGTTTAAAACAAAATTTTGCTACTTTCATTGGCATCTATAAATGAAGGTATTCTTAAAACATAAAGGATTATTTGTATATTGCTTGAGGCAAGAAAACCAAAGAGATTTAAAGTGTGAGGTTTTCTAGTCTGCTAATTCACACATACAAATAGATCATTTTACAGATGAAACTTTAATACAAAACAGACATATCCATGATGAAATATCTGTGCCAGAATATAAATGAAAAACAAATTGTCAATAATACTGCCAAAAGTAGTTTTACTAACTACTGTAATGTTATCTCACATTACTTAGTCTAGCATGACAGTTCTCTTTTGTTTATGTTGGCATTCTATTTCCCATAATGTCTATAAGGAAAAAACAACTCAACTTGATTACATAAAATAATCTGGTAGCCAAAAAACTGGATATAATGTCTTCTTCTGCCATTAGGAAAGTCAGTAATGTTCCTATTTTAAGTAGTTTTCTTTTTCTTTTAATGTTCATAAACATCAACAGCATAGGTTCTTCCTTACTTTTTCTTTCTTCCTTCCTTAATTACTCTAATGTGGGTCCCATAAAATGGTACCTACAGGATAATACATGATCTATTCCTTCTCCATTCAAACCACCATAAAGCATCTCTTACTAGACATGACTGCATAAACATTAAGCCATGCTTAGTGAAAGCATAAAGTACTGTGATGAAGAAAAGTAATAGAGAAAAATAGCGAAGAGTTATTTGAAGAGAGAGAAAAAGAGTAAACAAAACTACAAGAAAAATGCCAACAGATCAAATCCTAAAGAAACAAAAATATGTTACAAAAGGTAATACAGCAATAATCAATATTTATGGGACGGTAAGACAAAGGGAATTGCAGTTCAGCTTTTAGGGCTTTGTTTATGCTTTGACTTCTTCACTCTGCAGCACATAGAATTTGGAAAATTCTCAGAATATTTCAAAAATTATTTCGAACTGTTCAGAAAAACTGAAAAATCAGACACCTAGGGCCTCACATTTTGCTCTGCTCTATTATTCCTAGGGGGTCTACATTTTCATACAACTGGGGCCTTCACTGGTGCCTCAGCTGGACACCCCTGGTACTCTGCACACCATAGCACAACATTTATCCTGATTTTGCTGCCTAATTTAATCTTCAAAGTCATGACTCTGCAAAAAAAAAAATTCACCACTCAGCCTCACAGTTGAACATGTTTCCAAACACTTTGCTTTAGAATACCAACCACAAAGTCAGCTTTGAAGTCTCAAAATTGCAATGCAGTAAGAGTGACAAAAAGGCTGCAGTTACATGGAGGAAGGAAAAAAATCTATTGAGAGATGACAAATGCAAATAGATATTTTCTTCCCCCACTGTGAGCACAAAAAAGCATTTCATAATTTGCATGGGAAAGCATCTGTTTGCACAAAAGAAGGATTTTTTTATTTTAAAAATCCTGAGAGCAGACAGTGCTACTTTTTCCAGTGGCATTTTTCCTTCTCTACTTCATAGTTTAGCTCTATTTTTATTTTTATTGCAGTCTTTATAGGTTCAGGCATATATAAATAACTATCTTTTGCTATCTGAATTACTTTGGTAAGACAGTAAATTGTGGTATCTAATTGGACTAGCATCCAGTCTGCTGATCAAATATAGAACCTCCTTGTAGACAGCAGCTGGAAAGCAAAGGAACAGCTAAAGGGAACTTAACAGGAAAGTGACCAGAGACAAAACTTTCAACTCTATTGCGAAGAACAGGTTTGGCACATGCCAGAAAAATCAGTTGTCTTACCTGTATTCAAGCTTAGAGGATTGCTCTAGCTCTTCACACACATTTCTCAACATTCCTTTTAACCACAATGTGGACCAAGAGCTCTGTGGCAGTCGTGTCTTTCAAAATGAAACAGGTTCTTAAAATTTGTTTGGAATCTGCTGCCTCATGTATTCTCCCCTTTCCTTCATCATGAGAGAATAAATTAAAGTAACTGAGCAATGATTACAGAAATAAAAACCTATCATAGCCATTCTTATTAAGTTAGCTCTGAGGTAAGTGCCCATTTTTCAGTGTCTTCATCCAGAAGTCTCTTTAGGTCTTTGATCACATTTTTAACAGCTCAGAAGTGTTTCTGTTTCTGGAATGTGTCATTTATCAAGGTGGCCATAGATAACAGGACTATTAAATAAATTGTGAGACCTCACTCAAAATGATTTCTCAACATTTACAGACTATCCTCTTTACCATTCTTTACAAATGTCCATGTTTTGTTTGCTTTTATAACTACTGCATCTGCCTAAGTTTTCCAAGTTCTTCATAACACTTTGCGTTTGCTTCTCAGTAGAATATATAAACAATTACTGATCCTAACAGAAATTACCTTGTTTTACAATTTGAAGATAGGTGAATTAGAGCATGACAAAAATATTGTAGTGTAGGTAAAAAACCTCCAGCATTTGTACTTTGAAGTAAACGATTATATGATGTCATATTACTTCTAGATGTCAGTACACTTCTAGAATAAGTAAGAAATTCATTTTTCCAGACATCTCAAATCTGTAAAAAAAAAAAAACAAGCTGAAGTTACCCTAGAAGTGTTGCTATTGTTGGTTCTCTATTAAAGAACTGTACGGGTAGAAAGGGCAAAAGCACAGGCATCTCCAGCTTTAATTATAATAATGAATAAGGGAACAGCAAGCCCTCACATCCTACTTCCTAACATGCAAGTTTGTTTTATGATATCTAAGATCATCCCAGACCATCTTGGCTGTACCCTCATACCTTTTAGAGGCTCTAGCAGCATGCCCCAAAGATACAAAAGCAATCATTGATAACCTCAGGATAACACTTTCCTGTAGTCTTATGTTTCTCACTCTAATCCCTGGGTTAAATGTCCTCACAGACAATATTTTATTTGCAGCAACCTTGCACCAATGAGTCTGGGGTTGAAGAGGAGATGATGTCTGGGGTTATCTTTAAAAAGAAGGCCCAACAGTAAAAGCTTGGAACATAACTTGTGTTGAATTTAGGGATCAAAACTTCAAATTAGCTTTCATAAGTATGCCAATCTTGGTACTACAAACATTAATTGGAAATTAATTGCAACTGGTAAGGCAAAGGCAAGCAGAATGCATTCTTCAAGATGTGCAAATGTTTTCAGAAATAGCTAGGTGCCTAGATCTTCAGCTGATCAAGACATGAGGTAATCCCTAAATTACAATAAAGTTAATTCTTTCAAATTTTGACACATATGAAACTCTCTGACAAGAAAAAGCCCACCTAGGTATATTCCTCTATGAAATGTCTTTCCCAGAGGCATTATTTCTAAGATTCAAAAGGTTCTATTTTACAACAGTTGTTATTTTAGACTCTGAATTAAAATAACCTACAGTTGAGGGAGAAAGAATAACTAGAAAGCAGAACAGAAAAGTGATGTCCCCATGCACAGTCATGCTTGAAAACATGAAGAATTAAATAACTTTAAATCACAATGGAAAAATTAAGCATTGATTACTACATATCCTCTAAGATGATAATTTTGGATGGCTTGATCCATATGTGCTATAAACCAGTTCAGGGGTCTGTTAATCTTTCTAAATGCTTTAGTTAGAGGAGAAAAGTTGTCCTTAACAGAGGAGAGAATTGACACTTCTATTTCTGTGTAGTTTTTTTAGTTTGTTTTGGGATGTTTTTGTTTGTTTTCTTTTTATTGCTTTATGGTACAGTCTAGGAATTGCAAGTCTGTGTCTACTAGAAAAATGTTATATCGTAAGCATTAATCCGTTGCTGTTGCACCTGCAACTTCAGGCAACACTCAGTCTATAAAATCATGATATATCCTTTTGCAATCCTGTAAAAAACAACACTCTACTATTACAAAATGCTTATATAAATTTTACCCCTAAAGTTTACCTGCCCTTGAATGCTCAAATACATCATTGAGGGTCTGTATTTGAAAGAAATCTCTCTCAAAGGAATTGAACCAGAACACGCTGGAGTCACAGCTACTGTGAGGGCAGGTTTCCTCAGGTATAACCTCTTCTTTGCCTCACCCAGAAGTTTTGTTTAGACAGAATTTGAGTATTTATCTGAGATTTCCAGAGACAGAATCTGTGGTGCTGTGCATCATGTGGATAGTCTGTGCGTGTACAATAAAGCCAAAAGATCCCTGAAACCACTGGACAGATAGTGCCTGAATTAAGGCAGTGGATCCCACAGATTTAGGGAGCTTTAAATCCAGTCTTAACTGTATTGTGATTATAAGAATTTTTTATTATTATTATTACTACTACTAGTACAGAAGATGCATAAGGATTTCAGGAAAAGTATTTGTATGGTATAAATATTCCAGTCTGTAGGTTTTGACATAAAATTTAAAAAAAACTACTTTTTTTTTAGGCAATAAGAATCTAATATAAAACATATTGTAGTCTGTGGAAAAAGCCATACACCTAAGTAAAATATTACTGTTCTCTTGTAGCAGACTAGAGCATTGTCTAAAGTAACTTTCCTTTACAAAATCTGCACTCATGAAAAGGGTTTTGGCATTTGATTTTAAACAAAAGGTAAGAATACTACCAGAAACAAAATCCCCTTATATAATTGACCATGCAACAAAGACGAACATTTAGAGACTCCTGACATGCCTTTACCATTTTGAGTACAGTATCTGATTTCCAAAAGAAGCAATACATTTTACTGCAAAGTAGCAATATATGCAGTACTTTGCTCTATGATGAGAAACATCTCCAGCTACTACAATTACTGTATTTCTCAACATTGGCAACCTCAAATGCATTGTTTTAAATAAAAGGAAATTAGTACAATGTTTTCTATCCTCTGAGCACTACTTCTACTCAGTTTCACACCCTACGCTTTTCCCATCACTGGTACATAAACAAAACAACAGATGTATTTGGAGCCTATAAATGTAACTTATGAACCAAAACTTTCACATTAGATGAAATGCATAAGAATTGATGCTAAGTAGTAATAAAAGCACCTCATTATAATCAAAATCAAATTTTAAAACCTATGAAAGACCCCTTAATAGACACGCATCCTGAAGTTCTACTGTGTTCCATTACCCAGTGTTAGAGTATTTCAGTAATATTGAAACAAAAAAAAAACCCCAAACCCATGAACACGCAACACACTAAAAACTTCCAAAATAAGCACTAACTGATTACAAATGTTTGCATCAGCTATTTTAGAATTGATAATATATTCTAATAAAGGACACTGAAAACTGATACTGACAGCTAATTTTTAAAACACTATAAAAGCAACAAATACAAACTCGAGAGGCATTTTTAAGGAAGGATCATTGAACTGTTCCTGAATTCACTTTGCCTACTTTTTCTAATAAAGGACTATTCAAAGATTTTATTCTTACAATTTTGTATTATTTCAATGTTTACAATTTTACATAATGAGTCATTGCTCTGGACTACAATGACACCTTTATAGTTAAGGGCAGAGAAAAAATTTATAAGCACTGGCTTCATCATTCTTCCTAATTTTTTTAACAAAAAGGAAACCTTTTTCAGTAGATTCTCAGGAATACTGTAAGGGAAAAGACCATTTTAAAACAGCAACAACACAACAAAAGTTCACACAGTATTCTTTATTAATGAGACAGCACATTAATATCCCCCAGGTTTAGTAGAAAATTGTAGACTCTAACAGCAAAGCCTTCCTAGATAAGACATTACATTCTTTTCTGTGATCTAGTTTATGAACACAAGTGTCCTAACTCACTGCTTCTCAGGAGGTGGTACAACTGAGTGTGCCTTGAGCTACTGTCAGCAAGACAGAGAGAAATACAGCAAGCTGAAATCCATTTTCCTGAAAAAAAATTCCAATCCTAATTTATAATCTCATTGCAGAATTTGTAAGTAGGACTCTCATGATCACAGAAAAATTCACCATGTCAGCTGATTATCCAGTGCATCCTCTCACTCCTACAGGTAACTGAGAACCTGAACAAGCTTCTTACTGGAGCAGGCAGAACATGAGTAGGCCCAGGACTTACTAAATTAACTGAAGTCTATATGATTTAGTCTAGCATAAGAATCCACGTTTTCCTTAAAAAAAGGCATATCATGGATTTTTGGATGGGAAAAGTATACTGGAAGACACCTGTTCTGCTAACAAATAGAATACAAAAACTCTGTTTAGGTCTCCTTTATTTAAAGTTTGCTTTACATACTAAGAAAAAAAAAAAAACAAAACCAAACCCAAACATTAAAAAATTAATATTTTAGATTTCTACAGACACAGTTGGGGGGGGGCAGGGGTTGGATAAGTTTTTTTTTCGTAAGGACAGCAATTTTTGAGTTTTGAAGCTGGACACCAAGAAGTACAAATATTGTATGGCTTAGTTACAACCTTAACAAACAGTGAGGCTGATATGAATAACAGTAGTACTGCAATATACAATGCAATCTACATCAGTATCTTTCACTAGTGTTAGCAAAAGTTCCATATAGAGAGAATGAATTCCATGAGAGGATCCGGTTTTCCTCTAGCTGTGTATCCATAACTGCTACTAAAATGAATGGACGAAACACAAGCTCACCAAGGAATTACTAGGCCTTCACAACATATGCAGAACATATGATGCAGTGTTAGTTGCCTTTTATCCCCCCCACGCAATGAAATGGAGAGTGCAAAAAGAAGCTTCATTTTCTCACTTTGATAAATTAAATGGTATAGCATATAAAAATCTCCAACACATTCAAATTTTCACCTCTCTTAAGCACATAAAAGTCCAAATTATTTTCTCAGCAGATTCAATTAAGCTATAGCTAAGCAAATTTCCTTTTCAATACTTTGTAGAGTTTAAGTATGATCAGAATGGCATAGTTACACAATAATTGGTCTAATCAAAGCTATATAATGTTAGTATTGTGAATGAAGTAGTGTTGCTCATTAGCCTATTACAAAAGAATTACTGTAAATTCAGCCTACGTGCAGCATCACTTCCTGTGCAAACAAACACAGATAATGCAACAAGCTTGAAACACTGCCAAGCTGGCAGACTGGCAGCACAAATTATGCAAAGAACCAGAAAGCCTTCAGTAGATTCAATAGAGCTTGGAGGATAAGAATGATTAAGTGTTTTTGTGTACAACTACAAATCACAGTAATGAATCAGACTAAAATTTCCAATAAGGGACTTAACTGCACCAGCTGGCCTTCTTCAGCAGCATTATAACGTGAAATGATGACATCCTAAACAGTGGTGTTTGCAACTTCCAGAAAATCTGCCCAAAGCAAGTCCTTTGTTTTGCTTCAGTTTTTTGAAAGGTTGTTTGTTTGGTTTTTTAATAACAAAACATTGCAGCACCTAAAACTAAGGAAAGCTACAAAGCTATACTGTTTCTTCTTCTCTGCTTCTTTTCCTTTTTTTCCAACCAAACGAGAAAATCTTCCATATCAGCTCTAATCGATTTGTTTTCAAAACTGCTCAGACTACTTAATACAACTACTGATTTGCAATTTCATTCTTTTCTCTTTTTCTTTCTTTAATCAGAAATTTAGTGGTAACAAGTCTAAATTAAAACCCCTCTTTCCTTTATTGCAAAGGAGTGGAGAAAGTAACATACATGAGATTCCAAAGTATGATGATATGGAAATCTAGGATACATGTATCCATACAATAAGAACAAAAAGAATGCATATGCACATGTACATATTTATTCATATATAGGTATGTGCATATATGTATGCCCATGTATGCATTATATATGTGTGTGCATTTTTCTCACGTGTAGGCACAAATAGGCCTCTCACATATTTGGACTTCTTCACTTTTTATGCTTGAGGGCATAATCTCAGCCATGCAGCATGCACGTGCATGGAAACAGAAGAGGTTTTGGCTTGCTTTCACCGTGGAATCAGTGTTATTCTGAGCTTCTGTCACATCATCCAGGCTAATCCACATCATCCTCCAGGGCCCAACACTCATCACTTCCAAGCCGAGATGGAACATTTTCCTCAAGTTAAAATACTAAGGTGACCATACACAGGGAAGAACTGATAATCTACCTCATATAAAATTTATTTAGACTGGTTTTCCACATTCTTCAGAAAAACAGGAAGAGGGCAGAGTCCAAGGCAAGATAATGGTCTAGATGACCAATGATTTGAACCAAATCAGCACTTCAAAATCTCATTTAAACCAAAATTCTGAAGGAAGTTGTAAAAAGATTAAATGCTACACAAAATCTATCAAGGTATCCAACTCCTCTGCCTTAATAAACTGGATTAGGTGATGTAACATCTTTACCACTATCAGCAGCTTCTGTGAATCTATAATAAAGTGACGCTCTTTAATACACTTTAATAGTGAAACTGTGGTAACTTTAAGAGTGCACCCACAGGCAGAAATATTTGAGAATTTTTATTAATCCCTAAATTCAGGTCCTACTCTACACAGGCTTAGGGCAGAGAATCATTGTCACTACACCTAACTTCATTTCACAAAACTCTTAAGAGTCAGTAATTTTTAGAGAGTGAATTCTGCATCATTAGGACCTCTGTACTGCTCACCTCCCACCCAGCTGTGCATCTTATAAATGCCCAGTGTGCACGCTTCTCTGGAACCTGCCTTGCGGAGCTCTAATAGAAAAAGATCCGCTATAATTTTTTGTTTCTTACTTTTAACTTACATAATTGCTTTCTTATTATGACTCTCTATTCATGACTAGTGAATTCTTGTCATTTTCCAGGCGATTAACACCTGTAACTGAAATGTTTTTACCATGAATCAGTCATCTCTCTTACCTTAACCTTTACTTTAATAAAATGGGTAGAATTTTTTGAAAATTGTTAGTATCATCAGAATCTGTGGCTTAGTTAGTATTTAATGGGAATCAGTTACTACTGCTTCCTACTCCAAAACCTAAGAATAAATGATTGGAGAAGGTTAAAAAATCCAACAAAGAAAAAGGAAGTTCAATATCATTACACAAGTAAGAGCTGTCAGGTCTTTTGACATTGCTATTCCATTTTAACATGTTATGGATATAACATGGCAGAGACAAATGCAATCTATTTCTGCCATAGCAGGGAACCATTGTGTTGATCTGCACATTTTACATAAACAAACTCATAAGAGCATAGCAGGACCTTCACAATGGGGGCAGGGGGCGTTATGTCTGGTGGGGAATTCATAAAAGAGACAGATCTACATTTGCCTAGAAAAATTGCACACACCTTTAATGCATTGAATAATTTAATGCCTCCAAGCATTGATTGATTAAATGTATCCAATTAATTTTACACAGTACTTTTCTTCTACTTATGGAAGAAGAAAAAGAGACTATTTTTTATCAGATTCCACTAGGATCAATGAGTAAGTACAAGATTAGTCACTAGGTTCTAATATATCAAAGACACTGGGACTTAATAGAAACGTGATTTTTGGCCCAAAACTGTTTTGCAAGTTCCTAATTTTCAGAACTTATGGACAAACCATGTTTCTAAATGTTACTGAGGGAGTCTTCATCAGTTTTCAGCCATAAGCAGTTGAATCTTGGAATGGACTGTACAATAACCAGGTCTCAACTGAACTAACCTCCTTTGTAAATTGTCTCCTGCAGCCAGTTTTAGATAAAAGCAAAGAGAAACATTTGAAGGAGAAAGAACCTGCACCTGTTCTCCTTTCTTTCACCTTTAAGTGTTAGGTTTAAACATTTTTGATAAACATGGAGTACAAAAAGGATTCCAATAAAAATAATTCAACTTAAACGACAAGCACTATCCCATGTTTACTGTTACTATGTTAAAATTCTCTGCTGGGTGGCAACCCTCCCCCATTTTTTCAGGTTTTTCTGCTCTTCATTTGCAGCTAAACTACTGGCTTAGAACTTCACCTATACACTGCTTAGTTTAGTACAGTAGCCTATTCACAGAATATTATTCTTAGTGAAAATTACAGTATGTGTCAATATCATAATTGTCTGCTTCAAATCTAAAAGAAAGTTAACATATTATTCATCAGGACCTGTAAATCTATGATAGCTCGCTGCTGGACTAACTTTTTCAGTTTTCTGAGCCTAGTTAGTTACCAGCTTGCATGGCCTTAATGAGCTCCTATATGTTGTGGTGTCTGCACATCTCCTTTCTTTCCTTGCTGAAAGTGGCAACAAGTACATGAAGATTTAAGGATTTATCTCTACCACCTGCTGTTCTGCATATACAAAAAGCACACATTCCATTGAGGGCATTATGAAATGTCCATTACCACCTACAGGCCTCTCCTCTGACTCATCCCTTTTTATTTCCTGTCCAACTGTCTTCTGGCTGAACACTCCCATAACTTCTTTCCTCTTCCCCAGGCTCACAGGGTGAACTCATAGTTGCCAGAGATTCTCAGTACCGCAGATGCAAATAACTAAGTCTCCTGAGAGTGAAGAGATTGGAAACTGAGTAGACAATTACTCTTAGTATGATGAATATCCTGCCTATCACTGTAACACTCACATCAACACATCCCAGTATTAGCAAGACTGTATTCCAATATTCTGCAACCTGTATTTGTAACTGAATGAGGTATACTCCAAAGCATTTCATTATTTCATGTACAGACCCTTTACCGTTTTTTTTCCCCATAAAGCCTTTCACTTAACCAATAAAGATAAACTGGAAAGCACAACAGGATGGCAAAACACCATTTAGCCAAAAGGAAAAGTTAATGACAAATTCCCAAATTTCAAAGAATCAATGAAAAGTCTATTTTACACCATAGTTTGAATTACCTGTTTATGATGCATTCTGGTGCAGGCAGATACTCCCTTCCCACAGCAATCCACATGGGAGTAACTTGAATAACATTTTTGTATATATCCCACATGTTTTCCCCTCAAGTACATCCTCTTTCTTTCGTAGCATACAGCCGAGAGTGTAGCACACAGAACACAGCTTCCAACACAGTTCGAGCCAGCAGAGAAGCAAATGCTGTTACCTGCTACCAACAAAAATCTTGTCCCTTTAAGCACATTCCTGTAATTTCTAAAGTTCTGGTACTCCAAATTATTCTCATGATCAATGATCTACAACACTTATTTCATCTTTTTCTCAAATTGCTATTCAGTCTTTCCAGGACAGTACATAAAGGAAGCTCTTGTCTCAGGGTGCTGTGGCCCCACAGAAGCGTGCTAGAAAAGGACTTACCATCTTGGCAGTCTACCAGAAAAGGAAATGAGCCTTGAGAAGAGACTGAGGGGAGACCATGATCTAAGCTGCCATGGAAACTAAGGAAATAGCAAAACCACAGGCTTGCCCGACCCACAACTCCATGAAAAGGACAGTGAGATGCATGCAGTAGCTGGTTTTGAAACCATTCAAAGAGAAGCACGCTGCAGCAAGCACAGTGCTGAGATCCCCAAGCTAAGAGAAATTTTAATACTTCTGAAAGCACAAGTAGAATCATCACTAAAGTGTGCTGTCATGTTAATTAATCCTGTTGGGATCTTGTCATATCATGTCACTACCAGCCTTGAAGGTGGCTGGGATATCCACCCATGCTTCACTGAGGTGCCCTCAGTAATCCATACAGGGCTACAATAGTTTGGAGATTGTACTGTACAGATTAAGAACACCTGCAACAGCATGGACTGAATAAGAATGTCTATGCCCATGTGTTTTTTCTGCAAGTCAATTTCTTACAAACAACAAAAGAAATTACTAAACTGATTCCTCCATTTGATACAATTATCAGCCTTCACTGATTAGCAACCTCTCTGTTTATGCTATTATCTAAAAAAAGTAACAGACTATATACAGAACTTTATTAACTAGGTAATACGGCTGCTTGGGGATGCTGCCTTTACTAATAGAGAGTTTAACTATAAATCAGAGCATATCAACTTGATGACACTATAGAAAAATCTATTCAGCTGTAACTATATTTCATGCCTCTTTCCCTGGGGTAGCCCGAAGGTGCCCATAAACTTCTTATTTATCTTGGAAGTATGCAAAGTCTCCCCTTACGGTCTCTTGAGGATTGCCTCCACCACTATGTCAATCCACATACTTAAAACTACTTTTCCTATGCAAGAGCCTTGGGAAAAATCTCTGGAACATCTATGGATCTATATAGCAAGTATGTCCAAATTGAAATCTATGGGCAAGTTCTTTATGAAGAGTTTCCAGTAATTAATGAAAAAGGTCTCAACTATTTTTTCAGAAAACATCCCCAACTGCCTTTTCTTACTTATTCATATTATCCAATCCTGGAAGAACACCACATGCGTACACGAACTAAGCAAAAAGGAAAAATAATTGGGATGAAATTTTCCAAGTATTTATTTCCAACAGATTACACACAACTGATATATTAGAAATGGATACTATAATATCTACTATGGTAGATAACATAACCTGACAGTTGATAATACAACCTTTCTCATCTAATTTTTACCAAGACTCATAAAGAGTGGACTAGGCTTTTGGGAGCTCTGAAAAAGAGATAGCCCTATTGAAAATCAGGATGCAAACTGTAGATACAAGTGAAGGAATAACATGGTATGCTACAAAAATTCACAGTGGTAAAGAGACCCAGCAGACATGACTGCTTGTGTATATGTGATTCATGCTCTTATCCCATCATATTACAGAAAAGTCAGAAACTGCATGAAGAAAACCTATTTAAAAAGAAAGCAAAAAACAAATGGTTTCTCCTTGTATGTGGTAATCTGAGGGAATAGGAAGATCTAAATTTGGGAAAACCCTGTCCTGGCTCAGCACAGGTAGGTAGAAAATTGCTTCATCTACCTTACAAGACTAGATTTACAGTGCTTTTTACAATCACCAGATTGCTGCTGTTCCAAAGTGCCTCATCATCAATTGTATTATATTCAGACAAGTTTTGCCTTCTAAAATCTTACCTTTCTAAAAGGGTACCAAGGACTGTGGGAGGAATAATCTAGGAATGAAGGCTGATGTTAAAAAATTTCTTAATTCAACCACAGTATGCATTTTCATCTAATCTAAAAAATTTCTCAGTCTTCATGTACTGCATGTATACTTAATTTAGAGATGTCATTTTTTCACTATTTTCCATGATGTGTAATACCTCTTAGAAATTTTGAATTATTATATTGTCTTTTCACAGTTAACACTGATATATTACCAACACTTCACATGCAATTGAATTTAGACTACCTAGCTTTGTCTGATGATAATTCTTGCACCTTACATAGTACTTTATGAAAATAAAATGTCTAGTTTTACACTAAGATTGTTTAATATAAACAGTGCAACTCTACAAATACTGTTGAGTTTTTTTAATTAAGTACAGCTGCAGATCAAGAACAGTTTAAAATTTTCCTTTCACTATGTACCATCTCGCTTGTTTGAAAAGCTCCAGATGGATGCATTTAGCATAAATAGACACTCAGAACATTCCTTATATCATTCAAAAAACAGTACTTGAAAGGATCCTCTTCCAACAGACAAGAAAGTCTTATTTTCCTCAGCTCTTTTCAGCCCCTACTGAGCAAAGCACTTTAACAGGCACTAATTTAAATCAATTTATTGAAATTTAGCCATTCTACTATGTCCTGTTTCCCAGAATGAAGTGTGAAAAAAACGAACAATCTCAAGTCAAAAATGCAATTTGACTCCATCTCAGCACACAACAGTCATGACTCAACTAAGTGTATGGTTCAGGTCCTACATATTCATATTTCTGCCCCAGATGAAGCCACAAAAATACATGAATTTGTCATGTATTTGCTCCTTACATCTAACCAGTCCAGCAGGCAAAGAAAATCAGAATACACATAAAAAGAGAAAAAGCAGAGGGGAAAAAAACCCCACCAATCTCAACCAACCTACACTGCATCAGGCTGTTACCTACATTTTATCAGGCAGTTTTGAGTTCTCTAGCTTCATGTAAGTGATGATGTCAAAGTAATGTACAGCAATAGCATACTATCACAATCATTTTACTCATTGGTACTGGCACAGTGGGTATTTCCATATATATATTTGTACCACAAGCTTGCAATATTTAAATATGCACACCTTCTAGTTTACCAACCTATCAAAAAATCAAATATTAAACCATAATCAAATTATGCATATATAATGACTTCTAAAATCCACTTCCACTCTGCTCATATGTTGTTAAGTAACTAAACTAATTGGTTTACAAGTCAGTCATGAACAGTATAAAAACGTCTATAGGATTAACTTTTGAAGTATTTACCTGTGTGTAAGCCTTCGGTGACTAATGCAAACAGCAGTTTGTTGATCCTGTGCAACACAGACTTTATGGCGACTACATTTCATCTTCAAACATGGATCTTTAGCGGGATCTAAAGCTAAAAATAGTTTTAGAAAGTTGTTAAAAGTTATCTAGAATATGAAATTAAGGCAAGAAACACCACACATAAAGCCCACCAAGTATGTGGAGGGGGTCGGCCTGCAGCTTGTATAGTGCCAGACTGAAAGGAACCAGGAAAAAATGCAGCTGTTGTGTAGGTTATGAAAGTACTCAGCACTATACTCTTGTAACAATTGCCTCACTGTAATCCCCAAATAATGGTATCTCCACCTTGAAAACAGCTTCCCTTAAGTGTATACTAAGAGACAACCAGGTTCTTCCTACTCAACATTAAGCAGTGAAAAACGACACTGAATTTACTGAGAAATTATTACTCAGATGGGATTTTAGTAAAAGAAAAAGTAAACTAAAATATGCAGGTGAGTGATTTGTATGACTCTGTCTTTAAACATAAATTCTATCTCATTCTAGGCTTCTATTTCTGCTTTGTGGTTTGTTTTCGGTTTTGTTTTTTTAGCTGGTCCTTTAGTCACTATCCATACTCATTTTTCAAGTACAATTCCAACTACAAAGAGTGATTTCTGGCTATAATACTGGAAGAGCCAAATAATGCTGTTTGTAACTTACTACTAAATTTGCATTTTTCTTGAGTAGCCATGCCTACGTGGCTATAATATAGAAAAGCATCTGCCAATTTACACTCTCACAAGAAACAATCAACTTCTCCCAACTCCGATCTCCATGCTGTCCTTTCAGGTATATCTAAGTATTCCAAA
The DNA here is from genome assembly GCA_018881555.1 of Amblyornis subalaris. Classification (NCBI taxonomy): domain Eukaryota; kingdom Metazoa; phylum Chordata; class Aves; order Passeriformes; family Ptilonorhynchidae; genus Amblyornis; species Amblyornis subalaris. Next base: position 59,006 of record JACAXG010000414.1, read on the forward strand.
ACTAGATTTTTTTACCCCTGTTGGTATCCCTTTTTTTAATCAAGAAAGCTATGAACAACTGGAATTCAGTTTTCCTGTTCTTCTTCACATTAGTATACTACCATACAATATTCAGTTGTATTTCAGAAATGCTCTTTTCCCATGTTTTACATGTGCTTATAAAATATCACAGAATCACAGAATATTCTGAGTTGGAAAGGACCCACAAGGACCATCAAGTCGAACCCTCAGCCCTGCCCAGGACATTCCCAACAATCACACTATGTGTCTGAGAGCATATATTTGCCTATAAATTTTCTGAAAGAAAAAGTTGTTCTTCACAATCAAAACCAAGCTTTTAACCACATCTCTATTTGAGCTGCCAGATTATATTAACCTAAGCCTGCTAACCATGCATGTACCCAGAAAACAAGAATCAAGCTGATCATTAATTACAGTTTTGATGTATGACGTTGTAGTACTAAGTGTAATTAAATATAGTCTGAGCAGCGACTTTTTCAGTTTTATTTTTCTCTTAATAATATATTCAGCTGTGCAACACAAATACATATTATCAACAAAGCAGAAAAGTGATGGAATCATTACCATAATAATAATTCAATGCAGACAGAAAACAAGTATTTTGTTAATTCCAGCAAAAGACATGAAAATATGTATTCTTCTTCCACACATTTTTATTTCCACAGCAAACCAGCCACAAAACCACCACAAGTAACCCAGAATAAATCCGATTACAACAGCTCTATACAAATGGGAAGCAAATGCAGCGATAAAAAAAAAAGACTGAACTAGGCCAAGAGAGTTGGAGTAAAAATTAAGGAGAGCATACTCGCCTCCAATTTACTTTAGATTTTAGATTCCATCTCAAATACTTTCCCTGCGTAAAGTCAGGCAGAATGTAATGCTGGCCCCAGTTATTGTGCCCCAGGCACAAAGAGATAATCATTTAAGGTACTGGTCCAGCTACCTGTTCCTAGAATGTTCCCTGATGGAGACACTAAGGTAACTATACTGGAATATGGCCTATCTTCAGATAACTCTTCCGTAAAACTGAATAGTTAATGAAATGAAAAAAGAAACATGAGTAAGAGAAATCTGGAATCATATAAGGATGCTGAGTTTGGTATCAAGTWGAAAACAGGTTTCAGGAAAAAGGATGAATAGGGGAGACGACTTAACCATTCCCACTGAAATGGTTACTTAATTTCTCATGTTCTGGGGACTCTGAAGGTGTGTTTTGACAATTCCATCAAATTTAGCTAGCCATAAAATATGGTTTTGGCAATATGTTACATTTTGGCAAAATATTACAGGCAGAACCCAACTTTACAAGCAAAAGATAGTAATTTCCCACTTTGTCTTTATGGCAACATGAAGATGGGTATCAAATGGAAACCAGGACACATCATCAGTTCTTATAGTACCAATGTAACCTTTTAGTATTTGATGCCTCAGTGGTTATCATGTCCTGCAACCTTGATCACCTCAGGGGAGGTATACACTCATTATCAAGCAAGAATGGCTATGGGATTGTGTGGAGGCTACTATCTAAGCAAAGTGAGTAGGCCAGCAGAGCCATGGGTGCCAAAATCACACGATCATTTTTACATTCAAAAGCATGTTCAACACTCACAGTCTTGCCATTAACACTAACTCACATTATCACTCCATGACCTGCTGAACTTGTTCTCTGCCAGCTGTGAACTCCCTGTAGAAGTCTTTTTTCCTCATCTTGTGTGTGACACACAGCCTCCCTTTTCCCAGTATTTTTTTGTGAAACTTTCTTAAATTACTGAAAAAATTTTACTGCTGCATAAGTCAGAGAAGAATGTATGTCCTTAGAAACATTTTTTTTTAAACAGCAAGGGAGAGACCAGATAAATAACTGATATAAAAATGCAGATTTTTGGAACGTGAAAAAGTAAACTAACTGAAGGGTCAATGTCTGCCTGGACTAACAACATGCCAGAGGATAAAAGAAGAAAGAACATAGAAAGAAATGTTGCTAGAAACTGTGAAAACCAGTATAAGTCTTTCTCTTTTTTTTCTTTGAACATCAGATGCTGTAGTCAACCCTATACTGTAAAATACATAGCATCCATATCAGATTGCACTAGTGATTTTTCCAGCTTTGAAAGGACTAAAAAAAATTAGATATTTAMAAAATCATGGAAATAGCTTGCCTTTTTTTTTTAAGCTTGTTTTATTTGATACTTGGAACTGACAAATGGACAATTTTTATGGGAAATAAAAGCTAAACCGCAAGAAAAACATTTTTTAAAACTGGAGTCTGAAGTTCTTCATGCTGGGGAAGAACTGGACAATGAAGAGGAGATATAGCTGCAGAGACATACTGACTATGTGTCTGGTTTCTACAAGGGAGTCATCATTGTCACAAAATGTGTTTCTAAAGTATAAAATGTTTTTTAACATCTACTATTTCTCTGAGAACTTACATTGTAAATGACAAGTAAGTTGCTCTGCTGAAAAATTATGGAATGCAATTAAGAGTTCCTGGTGACTTTTATAGATGAATATGGATTTTTTTCTTCTCACATGCTAAGGAAGCAATTAATATTCAAAAAATTGATTCAATTATTACTAATGGATCTATTTATTTATAATTCAAATTTGGAAAAGCAATTAAGAAAAGCTTCCCATCATCCCTTCTGTAAGTTAATTTACAGCTAGCGCTCCTGAAAACTGACAGTAGTCAGAACATCATTTTTACAGGGAATATAATAGGAAATAAAGACTAGCAAGACATAACACAGGAATACTCTTTAACGGTAGCTCTGTGGAAGAAACCACATTAAATTATCATTATTCCACAATCTTCTGAGTGCTTTTTAACATGTTCGAAAATTTCCACTCCAAGTAAAATGAAAGGTGAAAAAAGGATTTCATACTTGAAGTCTATTTTGTTCCTCCAGAGTTCCGATTCATTTCTGATGGGCAAAATAAGATGCAACTAGATATTTTGTTTCCACTTACCAAAACTTCAGCTATGCTTTGTGCACCCCATGAGTAGTTTAACGCCTCTACTTTAAAAGGCTAGTCTAACTTCTTTGCCTACAAAGCCTCCATATTTGACAATGGAGGGAGAAAAAACACCTCAAATTATCTGAAAGTTTTAACTAAAATATTAGTAATCAGGTCAAATGCCTAGGTTATAATCCAAGGCAGACAGAGCCACAGAAGGGAATGACTCATATTGCCTCCTTTGATAAATCACGCAATTCTTGAATATACCTAAAGACCATCAGTGTCTTTACTTCTCCATTTTGAAAGATGATAATTTCTCACCTGCTCTAGCAGGATTTCTCACTGACAAGTGTTGTGGGTCTAGATAATCACAGAATCCCAGCACCACAATTTCTAGTACCAGTAGGGAGGAGAGCAAGGCAGAACACATAAACACTCAGTTGATATCGTCAGCTAGCATGGAACGCAGATAAACGTTTAATTACATTTAATAGCAATAATGGTTATCTTTTGCCTAAATTGTACAGTGATCAGCATTCAAAATTTGCATGCACACATATAGACCATCCTCAGCCACAGGTGGTTTGAATCCTCACTGCTGTGGATTCATAACAAGACAATCCCATCTTATTATGCAACGTATCGACTGAGAATAAACACCTTTTACCTTCAACAAGAAAATGAATCTATGTGCAGCTAACAATCTGAAATTTGTAAGTAAAAATGAGAGAATAAACAAGAAATAGCCTACCCCCAGTAACTTGATAGGGATGTTTTGAAAAACAAGAATCTCAAATTCTTGTTTCTTTTCCCAGGGACTGTATTTGCCATTTAACATTCACTACATAGCATGAAAAGCAGAATGGGTAACTACAGCTGGATGTTCACAAGAGGAATCTTCCTGAACACTTGTTCCATCTGGCCACATGAATCTACAACTTCAGTAAGAAGGCTAGAGAGCACGTTTTTCTGTAGGTGGCCAAAGAAGTAATTAAAAGTTTAGATTCAAATCCCTGAACATCACTGGCTGTCTAGTCTAGTTTCTAACTTGTGAGCAAGTGCTTCAATAATTAAGGTGGCTGTGTGTATGGAGGTTCTTCTCCTCAAGAAATCCCACTCTCATGAGTGCTCAGAAGTCTCCATACTGATTAATCAGGGACAATTGTATAAAGTCTCTTTATCAGGTTTGTGTTCAGATGCATCACTGTTCCTAGTGTTTTATAATACTAAGCTCTGGTGCATTAGCACCCAGTCTCTAGCTGCCCTGCAACTGTTGTAGTTATGCTACACAGGAGTTCTGATAAACCAAGAAACACCTAATACCAAGTTATTACCATCTGACACAGAAAGTACTGCACATTTTCATTTTGTTCACTGCTGCAATTAGAGCTTTTAAAAAAAGGATATAAAAATGCAGTTATACTGACTCATAACATGGTACCTGGTATTCTGGGTACTGATAATATAAGCCAAAATAAATGCTAAAAAAATAAAGTGAAATCTGCCAGTCTCTATTATTCCTCTGGAACAAACCCACTAAAGCTTGATCTTGTTTTCAAAATTTCAAAGACTTCACTCATTCTTTCTCCACTCCTTTTTAAAACAATCCTCTTCACTGAGCCACACATTTTTTAGCCACTTGTGCAGTGACCAAATTATAAGAAATTCTCCCCCTCACAAACATCTGTGAGGTCTGCTTCAAAAACATTCCCATTATTTTACGTTTTCTCTTTTGGGTATTTCTTGAAAGTTTACAAGAGTTACTAAGGTTACCCATAGCTCAGAAAGAGATATAAGTGAGAAACTCCACGGTAGTCAGAGTCAAATGCCCTCCTTATCATTACCTGCGAAAATTCAGAAATTATCCTGTTTATTTAAATTCCTGAAGAAGACTATTATTTTGGGCTCAGACTGGTGTAAATGACAACAAAATTAAGACAATTATATTGAGTCTCTTCTATATATGATAAGAAATTCTCAAATATTCTGCAAAGATATCCAAACCACTATCACAAGTAGAAATCCAAGTGCATACTTCGTTAGCGTCCTATTAAAGTTTTCGGCAGCTTTAGTAGAGCACTTTTCTTATTTTTAAATCAAAATGTCCACTTTCTTGATTTTGCAGAAAAGAAAGAACACCTTAAGACTACTTGAGCATTCACAATAGTAATATATCACTAGCAAACAGCTGAGCACTATATTATCCTTTCCTAAATACACTAAATCATAATTTAGAGACATGCAGGCTGTGTCAGAACTGACTTCTTGATTCTTCAAATCGGGCAACGAGGGCAAAAAAACACCTGCAGATCTGTAACAGCAGAAATGCATTTTCCTGAAAATTCTCCCACCTATTATCTTATATGCCAAGATGATTATTCCCACAAAACAACATGCTGTAAGATACAGCACTGGTGAAGCCACACCTCAAATCCTGTGTTCAGTTTTGGGCTCCTCACTACAAAAAAGTCATTGAGGTGCTTGAGAGAGTTGAGAGAAGGGCAACAGAGCTGGGGAAGGGTTTGGAGTACAAGTCTTATGAGGAGTATCTGAGGGAGTTGGGTTTAGCCTGGAGAAAAAGAAGCTCAGGGAAGACCTTATCACTCTCTACAACTCCCTGAAAGGAGGCTGTAGTGAGGTGGGAGTTAGTCTTTTCTCCCAGCTAACCAGTGATAGGACAAAAAGGAAATGGCCTTAAGTTGCACCAGGGAAGTTTTAGATTGGATATTAGGAAAAAATTCTTCCCTGAAAGGGTTGCCGAGAATTGGGAAGCAGTTGAGCTACCATCCCTGGAGGTACTTAAAAGACATGTAGATGCACTTAGCAACATGGTTTAGTGGTGGGCTTGGAAGTGCTGGGTTAACGTTGGACTTGACGATCTTAGAGGTCTGTTCCAACCATAATGATTCAATGATTCTGGTTTTGTCTCTTGGAGAACTGTAATTTCTGTATTTCACTATGCATTTTTAAGTTAAATGGGGAATTTTAATCGTAATTTCATTTTACTGTAATCAACTCCAGCTTTTAAATTTTTTAAACCAAACAAACCAGAATCCAGCAGACTATCCATATAAAGTATCTAATACATCACAAATATATCTGTATTTTGAAGGAGCCTGGAATAAATGATCAGGAAAATGGGATAAAACGAAAAGATAATGATCAGGAAATATGATAAAACTGAAAGATAATCTCCACATAAAATACATTCTGTAAAGAGTAGGTCTTAACATTCTTTGTATTTATAATTTTACAGATTAACAGGTTTTTAAATATAAGAAGTTAAATAGAAATGAGTCAAAAAGGCAACTTTTAATATTTAAAGTTTCATTCTTCTATTCAAGTAAAACTATGTACAGCCTTTTTTTTTTTTCTTCTTTACTGTCTTTGCTCCTTGTTCGATTCTTTTTAAGGGATTTATTCAACTATTTCTTTTTCCCTTACCATTAAACAGTAACATGTGATTTCCGATTTCACATTCTTAATAACTACCTCTATTAGCTGTTTTACATGCCTTCTTATTTAATTTTTGTGGTAATCATAAGAAAATTAGGCCATTAAGTGAACCTGTAAAGAAGCAGCAGTCTAATACACACCAAAATATTTTCAGGCACACATTCCTCATGGTGGCACCCATGACTCGACCATTACCTAGGACATCCCAGTACAGTAGACAGAAGTAGGACTTTTAAAATGAGAGATTCACAGGACTAAATTTCAGCAGGTTTGTGAACTGCAAAGAAACAGTTCCACATACCCTTTGCTCAGCATGGTGCCAGCTCGAGAAGCTCTGGTGCTCTATCTCTGGCCAGTCACTCTCACCCTGTGCCTCATTTTCACTGTTCTGACATAACCATTTGTGAGTCTGAATGGTCACCAGAATCCAGGATTTGGCCATGTTAAATTAAACGAAAAAACCCCTTTTTACTTTATCTTATAAAAACTCACGATACGGTGACCCTATAGACCTAACATCAGGGCATAAAGCAAAGGTGTCAGGAGACCAGGAATAAGGGCTTAGACTGCTACTGAAGGCAAGCAAAATCTCTTATTATGGGCTCATTTTAGGCCAAACGAAAATCCTTTCTATAGCCTCTCTTAAAAATAGCTATAAAATTTAGAATCCATTCAATGATCCCACCGAAATAAATAGTGAATTTGAGTGTGTAACTAGAGAAGCAGATATGTACTAATCAGTGAACCTGAATTAGGAGCAAAGTCTGTGCATCATAAAGGACAAGACAATTTTGTGGAGTTACCACAGCAGGTAAGTTTACAAAAGAGAAATAAAAGAATCATTTAAGCACTGCATCAGATAATTAAGAAAAAGCACCATTAAAAAGTTTCTCAGAGATCTACATGAGATCTTTCCAGACAAGGGCTAGCTGAAAGTACCATAAAGCAGTGGGACTCTTTTTAACACAGGATTTAGTGTACTTCATTAGTGAGCAGGATTCCTAAACACACCTAAATACCTGAAACTGGAAACTGTTCACCAGATTAAATATAGTTTAGTCATAGTAGTAAATCAGCATGAAATATTTTTAACAGCTTTTCAGTTCTTTTTGAAATTCGTAGTGTCCTCCTACAAAGACACCTTTCTTTATCTGAGACATTTTAAAAGTGTTATGTGATACATTTTAATTGCGAAGCACTGTAACTTATCTTGAAAGTGATGAATATATATTCCTAGCTAAAAAACATCAATAGTCTGCTATAAAACCTAGATCATGAGAGCACATATCAAGTGCAGCAAAGTTAAGTCTACACGACTGTTTTCAGAGTCTTCAACTAATGGATCTTCATTAAACTCCCTTATGACTTCACAGGGCTTGCAAATGAGTGAATCAAATTATTTTATTGAATATGACTCTAAATTATTTCAGTTCACAGTATAGAAATGTATTTGCAAATTACAGAGATGTGTTTGCATCTATTTGGATATCCTTAGTTACCAAAATTATTACAGAACTAGGTAGATGAAACACATAAAGCTAAAAGGCAAAGATTAAACTAATATAAGTGAAATAGTTTCAAAATCTGGTTTTGTTGTACAACGGTATCTACAGTATTCCTGCTCTAAACAGACATCTAATACACCCTGATACTACAAAAGCCAAAAATAATTCAGTGGAATGGTCTACAAGAAATGTTATAAATACATCTACAAACCAACTATACCTTCAGGGTGTTCAACCTCCATAGAAATGTCATTTTGCATTTTTTCAATTACATGCGTATACTCCACTGTTCCTCCAAGGTATTTCTATCAAGCAAAGGAAAACATCCTTTCCACTTTATAAAATTACACCACTGTCTTTGTGTATGCAATTTTATTCAACAGCTACAACCTCCAAGCTCTGCTACCATCTGTAGTCTAAAGATAAAATGTACCAGAAGTATCCTGTATATTTTCATCTGATGTAAAAGTGGTGTATGAAGAAAATGTGTTAGAAAATATTGTGTGTGTATGAGGGAGTTAATTTGAGCAAGCATTGATAAAACATAAACTAAAGCTACTGAGGTAGTCAGCTTGGAATAGTCCAAATCAAAAAAACATCACACTTGCTTATTTCTAAAACCACTGAAAGAGCAAAACCATCCCTGTTTGCTGCTGGCAGTGAATCTTCCACTAAACCATGTTCCTCAGAGCCCCATCCAGCCTAGTCTTGAACACCTGCAGGGATGGGAAGTTCACAATCTCTCTGGGCAACTTGTTCCAGTGCCTCATCTCCCTTTACAGTAAAGAATTTCTTCCTAAAATCTAATCTAAACATAGCTTCCTCCTGCTTAAGGCTATTCTCTCTTGTCCTATCACATGTCCTTGTAAAAAGTCCCTCCTCACCAGCTTTCATGCAGGCCCATTTAGGACCAGGAAGGCTTAAATTTAAAACAGTATTTTTTTTTTATAATATGCACAACTACCAAATCCTTGAACCATAGACTTTTCAAATATTATAACAAAATATTAGAATTAATCTTCAACTTCAGATTAAGGATGCATTTTGAAAAAAGAAAAAAATTATTCAGGTACAGCAAACCTGTGAAAACTCTTAAAAAATAGACATAGAATTCTTAAAAAAATAGTAACTATGTGTAGACCACAAAGATATGGCATTCAGTGGTTCTTTAAAAATACCACCTGCAAATTCTTATGGGCATTGGCTAAAAATAACTTGAAAAAGGCCCAGTTTTAAACAGAATATGGATACACAAAATGATAAATAATGAGAACTCATTTGTCTGACTACTAGAGCTATCAACAAGGACTTATATGTGTACTGGATACCTACACTATAGCCTAAAACTCAAAGGGGTATAACAGAGATTGAGTATTTTTTAAATTCAACAAACCTTTTGAAAACGCAGACATAAAGTATTCCACCACCACCACCTCCATTACATATAGTCTGCTGAAGTTAGGCAGTTTAAAGGTCTTTATATTTTGTTCATGTACTGATTTCAAAACTTCCAGACACATATTTGTCATTTCATTACATATTGTTGCTATAATTCAAATCGACAAAGGAAAAAAATATTTCTGCAAAGCACTAGTAATTCCTAGAATCCCTTGTCTTCATAGTAAACAGAGAAAAATATCCTGTCTAGTAGACCTGGCACTCAGATCTTTTTAACGGTGAAAAGATTCCTTCCTTATCCCATATTTTCACAGGTTTATAGGTAAGTTTCTGAAAAGCCAAATATTGATGAAAAAGAAAAACCAGAAAGAAATAAAACATTGACAGAGATAAATTAGGGATATTATTTATTTCTGTCCTCTAAGAACATACCTGTCTGTATCTTCAGCACTATTATTACCAACTTGAACACAACAGACATGGGAAGTTGTTACTGCTCCTGTTTAAACAGCATCTTTAGTGACCAACTTCAGTCTCCTACTGCAACTTTATCTCTACATTTTAAAAGTTTATCCCTCAGTTAGGAGTTTCATGTTTTTAACTTGGGAGAACACTTTTTATGGAACGCTCTCACTTGAGAGAGCAACTGCTACATAAGCCAGAATGGCAATAACAGAAGACTGAAAGGTAAACTCTCAAAAAGATTCCCCAACACAGACTGCTTGGCTTGCAACGAGCCCCAACAGATCACAGGACACCACAGTCAGCCATTCATGGTGTCCCTATTTATTCTTTTGAATAGTTCACTTTCGTAAAAGAAAAATAAATAAAATTAAAAACCTGTAAGTCTACATGTATGGTTACAGAGGTGAAAAAGCTAATTAATAGTGAAAAAGCTAATTAATAGTTAACCCTATTTGCTTTGAACTTAGTAGTGATGTGGTACACAACTGGAGTAGAATGGCACTGGTGCAGTGCTTATGGCACAGCCTTGGATCTACACTTACAGGAACTATCAAAATTACACCTAAAAATGTAGTTTTTATAGTCTATCAACTCTTACTTTTTCCTATCTCATTAAATTATATGAGGAAAAAAATGTGCGGAGATTGTTATTGCTGTATGTCTTTTATTGGCATGATAGGGAATCATGAAGACCTCATTTCTTCAGTAATCATGAACATTATATTCATTCATAAGGAACTGACATTTGCGAGGTTGACACCCTTTTAAAGTATGAATGGGTCTTCCCAAAAAATATAACCTATGATCACTTTTCCCATTGAATAAGAGCAACCTGGATATCTGAAAAAGTACATGATACTTCCACAGTTAGTTATATTTTATTCTCAGGAGTATTTTCCTATGTCTCAAAAAAAATTATTTCCTCTTATACCCAAAAGTATCAAGGAAGACAATTCTGCCAACATGGATACCAAGACATTGACTGGGAAACGTTTTATCTGTCAGGATTTCTCCCAGATCTAGTCAGTAGACTTTCAACTAAAGTCCGTTTAGACTTTCAACTAAACAGTGTAATGCAAATCTCTGACTGATAAAGAATATCTAATGACAATCAGAGACAAGCAAACATGAAATTCTTGAGAAATTGTACATCTTTTGACATGCAGTTCAGTTCAATATCATTGCTAAATTCAATATAAAGACTAGCAGTTCTTGCAGGGAAAAATGAAAAGCAGTGCACTGGCAGGTAAAAAATTCTGGTATTCATTAAATGATAGATTGACATATTAAGGCACTGGGAACATTTTTTGATAATAAAACTTCTGTATACCTTTTATTATTAAAAACTGACTAACTAGCATCATTTGTTTTTCAGTTATAAAATTGAGCAATAAATTGTAGATAAAACAACTCAATAAACACATATCACTCTTCAATGTAAATTTGCATTTAACAAGGATATGAAAATGGACAATTGAACACTGTAGGCATGCTTTTAAAATATTCACTACCCAATACACATTGCAAACAAGGTAGGACAAATAACATCAAAAAGTTTTCTTAGATTGTTTGTAAATTGAGAAAAGTACTCAACAAACATTAGTATCAGGTTGTGAAAATAACTCAGAGTAATAGAACACACCAGCATGTGTAAAAGTGCAAATCTGGGCGGAAAAGTAGTATTTCAGTATACCCTCAAAAAACTCACAGACAATTGAAACAAAAAGAAATATGAAAAAAAAAGGAAAATCAAAACCCAAAACATATCAAGTATGCAGTAAAAAAAAAAAGAGCAAAACTTACAGCATATTCAATTCAATGTTTTCTGACGAAAGATTTTTTCACTTGTAAATTCTCATATGAAAAACGTATTTGCAGACCATGCCCCTCTATCAAAAATCAAAGAAAGAAAAGGAATAGACAAAAGGTACTCTGTTGTTAAGTAATAAGTCTGCTTCTTAGATAAGGTACTTCACCAAAAGATAGGAATCTTTCTCTGAGAAGTAGGAAGACTGAAGTCAAGTACTTTTTCCTAATGTAGTAGTATATAATGAGGAGAGATACAAAGTCTGTGAGACTGGCAGGTTTTAAAATATTCCGGCTGCCATGAATCTAAATTAACATTCACAAATTTCAACCAAACCAGAAGAAAATAACCACAATTCACTGAGAAGCGGTAATATCAATGTGACTTTTTTCCCCCTCCCTCTAACTCCTCTCTTCAACAAACTGCCAAAACATACAAGGTGCATTAATTTAATAAATTTAGGCATTTCCTTTCACAAAGTTATTACAGTAATCCTGAATCAAAGTGAAAAAGGCATAGAACATGGTGGGAAGTCCACCTCTAACAGATGTGGTTGTAATAAAATAAAATTCATTATAAGTCTCTCTTACAAGTCAGTATCTCTTGTGAAGAAAGTTCTTTAAATTGAATAAACACTGTTTTTGCAATGTATTTTTATCTTGGTCTCCTGTTTACAAGCCCCTGCACTGTTTCTTCATCGCATTTGTGCTACAGGTATTATAAGAAAAGACAAAGTCTCTGAAGCATTTCTCACAGCAATTAAAGAAAAAGTGTCAAGATTCTCAGTAGTTTCAAAACGGCAGCAATACACTTTGAAACAACATACATGGAAGAGGATTATGTTGACAGTAAATATTAAGTTCCAATGCCTGGGGAGGGAATGTGTAATGGGAAAATCTGCTGCATTTGTTCATATTATTCTCAGCCTAAAACTTGTACTTCAGCATTCCCAAAGCTCGAGCTACATTTTGCCTCAAGATAGATCACTTGAACATGACAGACTCTCAGAATTGGTTTTCTAGATCTTCTTTTATCCGATGGATATAAAGAGACATTAAAAATCTTAATAATTTTTTTGGGGACAGCAAGAGACAAATATTACATTGCACACCTGCTTTTCTTCAGATGTCCTACTGAAAACACATTAGTTCTTAACTTAAATATATAAATAAAACAAAATCTTCCAAACCTCATGTTTATACAAGGGAAACTTTAAGCTACTTTGGAGGCTTCTAATGCTCCTGTCTCTTTCTTTAATCAATAAATGTCTGAAAAAATCACAGATATAAAATTATGATTAGGCTGAGTTTCTGGTCCTTTTTAAATCAATTATTTGAAGACACAGAAAATGACACAAATTAAAAGAATTCTGTAAGTATTCTAGAATGGGAGCACAAACATAATTACTTAAATTTTATCCCACACTAGTAGCAGAATCTTACCTTGATCAAATGGTTTACCCGGACTCCATGTACGAAAATAATCATCCTGGAGGGGGAGAAACAACCTAAATTTAGTAAAACATAAGGAATATACATGAAAAGCTCACAGTATCATGAAAGACAGAAGAAACATACCAACCTCTACTTCCTAGAAAAGGCAAGCAGCAAAATAAAATAAAAAAGGAGAGAAAAAGATTACAGTTATCATAATGGGACAAATTACTCATACAGAATAAAACAGTGTAATTCAGAGGCCATTTGCATCACTCATACAGTAAAAATGCTATTCAGAAATGTTACTTACTAGCATTTAAAATGGAAAATGTATTACTCACAGTATTGACATAGGTAACGTTTCCACCACTGCTTTTAAAATGTTACAGTAGTTTCCCTGTACTTCAACTTCTAAGGTATTGAAAAACTTAATTACATTTTCAATGCATGATTTCTCAAAAGTAAAGCTTCAAAGTGATCATCAATAAAATAAAGCTATTTTAAAGAATGACATGTGAATTTTAGAAAAATAAGTAATTTGCTATGTAGTTTTAACCGTATCAGTAAGATCTTTCATTAAGTCAGTCTAATTAGCACTATTTTCTACAAATCAGCTTCATAAACATAAAATATCTTTGTAATTATGTCATCAGCCGTATTAGGCTTCAATTCCAAGAAGGAAAAACTTGAATTAAATAAATTGCTTTCAAGATTATGAGAAATTTGATGATAAATTACAAATTCATAGCCAAGACAAGATTGATCTGCACATCCCAGATAACAGGTGGCACAGAAAAATGGCTGGAATTATTTATTATTATCTCTTAATCTAACTATTCTCTAGAAGAAAATATTTAAAGGACTGTACCAAACATTTTAAAGTCTGTATAAATTAAACATAACAAAATGCAGTGGGTGTCCTGTCAAATCCAGCAGTTCCATCCCACTTGCTAAAAGAGCACTGTAAAGAAACCTCAATTTATACAAAATGTAACTACTGAGAAAATGATACTCTCATACAGTTGTCAAAGCCACATAAACACAACTTAAAAATGATCAAGCATCAAACATATTTTTGCAGGTACAGAAAACTCATTGGGTTTTAATGGTTAAACAGTTTTACCCCAATTGAAAAGAAACATGGTTGCAGCCTAAACCATATTTCACTGATTATGTTTTATTAGTAAAAACGTTGTTATGAAAATGTATGTTTGAAAGAGAAAGAAATAAATGAGCAGAATCTGGAAGTGCAGAATAGAACCATATTTCTGTACCAATACTTACCCATTCTTTTACACTGGTGCTGCACAGATTAACAATCCACAAATCAGTGTATGTTCTTTGCCTTTTTAATTACTATTTTTTTAAGTAATAAAATTCACACAGGCATATAAATTTTTTAATCACACAAGAAATAAGCAGAAATTACAATTATGATAGTGTTTTTCAAATATTCTTCCTAACAGTAACTATGATGTTATTCTTACGGTGGTGTTTTGAACAGGTTTGAACAAGATGTAATCCAATGCTGTTCCATGAGTCACACCACAGTGGCAAAACTTAACATTCTTGAAAAATCATCAGAGTGGTAGATTCTCTTTCCATTCCTACTAAATCAACAACATTCACCCACAATAAGCCCATTCAGAAAATAGGGTTATTATCAAAATGGTGAAAAATTAGAATATCTAGAACATAAAGCTATTAGAACAAAAGAGCAGTCATCCTGAGTGTGACAAAAATCCCTTCTAAGGCACAGCATCCTGCATTTTGCTTAAGGAAGAATGTACAAGCGTGGTTTATATTAATTACATGTTCTCAAGCTGGTCTCAAACCATTCAGGAGATAAATCAATTCTTGTTCATCTCTGTAGTGAAGACAATTTCACAGATCTCAAATATAATATCCCTCAAGCATTGCTAGACGTCTTGCTGACTTACTTCTGTCTACAAAGCAACTCCATACCTTTCTTGTTACCCTTCTCTGAATCTTTTCCAAGTCTATTTTCTTGGTAACTAGAATTGTGCAGAGCATTCAAGATGAAGCAGCATTACGGATCCACACACAACACTATTTTGTTTTGTTTTCTTCTCCCCATTATGTCTACCTCTCTATTGTCTTGGTAGGTTGTGTGCATGTTTTTGTTCTTTTTAATTGTACTATGATTTGAATGGATTATGGTTTGGGTGGAATTTTCTATCGTAAACCCAAAATATAAATACTCATATACCATAGATACCTATACTGATTTTGCTAAAGACTTAATTTTTCAAATCAGCTGTTACTTAAACAAAATCCCCATATGCCTCTACGAACACATAAAATTGTTAACCAATTGTCAGATTACATAAAGAAATTGCTTCAATAAATTGTAGCTTCACAATATTACAAATATTCCTAAAGCTATTTAACCTTCTGTATAAGAATTTGGTTTCCTGTTACATTCAGACCTTTCCTGATCTTCAGTCAGTAAGTGTGATTATAATAATGTTCAATATCCTCTGCAGAATGTAAAAAAGATCACTGTAAAATTTACAAGGCCTCATTTTCATAATTTTAATATAAAAACCAGAATGAATGAATGAATGAATGAATACACAGTTTACAGTGAAGACTGTGTAGCATCACAGCATCTCTAGGTAAAGTATCCTTTAGAAATCAATACATGCAAAACAGTGTCTCAGGATCTCAGGACAGAGGCTATATCTTTTGAATTTCTTCAGAGGTTTCCTTGCCTTTGTCCTGAGCATGTTAAAGGCCAAGTTGTAAAAGTACAGAGAAGAGAGTCACAGATTTGTAACAGTAACCATACCAATCTTCAAACATTTTCTAGCTAAAGGTATTAATACATTTTAAATAGAAAATTCATCCTTACTGCTCTACTTGAAACTACATGAAATGTCAGTATTCTTTCAAGTGTCTCTTTGAAAGACACAAAGCTCTTCTAACAGCCATGGATGATGGATTTCAATGAGTTTAATATCCATGTCTTAAAATTATGCATGTTTAAGCATTACACTCATCTAGGGTCATAGTGATAAAGTGTTTCTAAGAACTTAAGCTCATGCTACAATTATATATGCACTTTTGAGACTAATATTTTTTTTTCTTTTTCCTGAAAAGGTCCTACTATTAAGAAAAAAAATCATCCATGTCATCTGAAAATCTGAGAACCCTGCAAAAAGAACCAAAACAGCAGCTTAATAACAAAAGATAATAAAAAATAGAAAAGAAAAAAAAAATATATTCTGCCTTGAACACTCTTATTGGTTCTTTTCAGATTTCAATATTCTTCTGTAGGAATTCTCTCATTCTTAAATAGGAGTTATTACATACGTTTTAAGAAATACACATTTAAGTATGGTAAAAGAGAAAAAAAGCTCAATAGGAAAAAAAAAATCAAACAACAACAAAAAAACCCCTAACCCATATATGACAATGGAGTTATGCAGCAGAAGTTTTCATCTTTCAATAGATATAGAACAGTACAATCCTATTTTCTTTCTTCTGTAGCACATTTGTTATATTATTTCACTGATCTCTTCTCTACAACATTTTCTGTAGATGCTGCCATCACTTGAATTATTATCCAACAGAAATCTATATTCTAAACAACATAGTCATGCATGGTAGATAAGATGATTGACTCAGAACAGTGGGTGTCCAACAGCAAGGAAGGAAGTTTCTTCACAATTATTTTCAGACCAAGGTTGACCTGAAAAACTGGGTAAAGAAAACTCAGCCCTTGTTTTGTATTCAACATTTTACCTCCAGTATGGCCTCTACAAAACCCAATATATTAAAATCAAAGCTGAATTGTCACCAAGAGTCCACCAGAACTGAAGTAGTTTTCTGAATTTATAATTATCTTTATATTTTATCCAAGTACAATTTCACTGCTACAACACAGGGATATTGTTATTTATGTGACTTACACACTACCAATTTTACAAGCAGTCTAATAGGCAACTGCACAATGTCAGGCTTCATTTGTAATCACTTTTCAAGAAACAATACTTTTAACAGTCACCAAAGCAGGAAAGATACAAGATTTCCTGAACATTATTCAATGCCAAACTTAATTCTGCCCATACAAAATTCCACTCAGATTTTATATGACTTACCATAACGCAAAAAATGCGTTTTGCTGCTGGCCTCCCTCTTCCTATATAGGGGCTGGTTTGTTTTTATTAAAGAAGAGCTATATACTTCAATTTGTGGATGGACACGAAATAGCATCTGACAATTTCAGAAGCAGAAGTTTTGAGGCTGTACATGCTCCCTAATAAAACTTAAAATCTAGAGTATTAGATTTCAATTTTTTTCCTCACTGCCATTAGCTGTTTTGCTATTGAGTATTTCACTCTTTTTACAAGGAGTTCTCAATGGGCTCTCTATTCCAATTCTTCTATCTGCATCTCAAGTACACACATCTGCTTCTCATCTGACATGAAAGCTCTTTACCTCTTTTAGGCTGGGTCTTTGCTATTTGGTAGCTGTGCTATTTTCAGACTCCACTTCAACAAGTCAACTCAATCGAGCCAACTGTCCCACACTGCAGCTCTCCCCTTGCCTCAAGCTCACTTCTGCAGCAAACTCGAGCTCACCAAGTATCTCCCCTTCACGTCTTTACACCTGTCCAATGGCAGATGGTTTCATTCATCTGCCTCAAGCCTCCCCAGTGACTCTGTAACCTAAATTCGTATCCTAAGTCTCACTGGGGCAAGGTTGTCATCAGATACCTCTGCACCAAGCTCCTTCCAGTGCTGGAAATAGGAAGTTAGCATCAAAGGTGTGCAGAATTTTTTTTCTAGTTGTATTTTGCTCCAGGACCTTCAGTTTAGTATCAGTGAGATTGTCATTACTCTACAAAGCCTTAAATTGCTGGCCACATGGAAAACTGTTACAGGAATAAAAGGATGAGACACCAACAAAACTGCCATCATATGGGAAATCTACCACTCCTAAACACTGCAGTTTCCTCAAATAAATGAGGGTCACAGACAGCATACACAACTAACATATGCACATCTAATGAGAGTACTACCCCAAAACATAAACCATAACTGAGGAAGCATAAGCTGCACCAGGAAAATACATAATGCTTATGTCCTGGAAAATTCTGAAACCTGAGCCAGTCTGGAATCCTCATCTAGGATGCAGACATGCTATTCAGCAGCATGTGGATACCCACTTGCCTATCAGATGCTGGTTTTTATCTCTGCTGACCTGCACAGACATCTGATCTATTATAAGCCAAGTGAGCACTCTGCTGTACAAATGTAGAGCATTAGTTTAGTCCGCTAACTGCAGGATAGTGCACACATGAGAATAAAGCAGATATCACACTCCCCAGCACCATATTTACTATCACAGCATCTTAGGTGTCTCAGAACATCTGTGAAGGGAAGAAGTCGGGATGGACCATGTGCTCTTTACCACATTTTTACTAGCTCTCCCAGATGCATTCAATAGGTTGCTTGATCTGTCAGACCTTATGTGATGTCACATAGCTAAGGGTCTGCAGTAGAACTAGGAACAGAACTAGTTCCAGGCAGGCAGGAACTATTTATCTGTCAAATTTTTTGGCTCAATACTTTCTTCTCAACAGGATCTCCCTCTTCTCACAAGCTGAAATACCTGTTATGCTTCCCACAAAGCCACCTTTAAGAACTGCACAGAGCAGGAACTCTTCTTCAGTGAATCCAGGGAAAATAAAAAAAAATCATATTTATTACACTTGGGAAATCAGAAGAAAAAAAGTCCAGAAGATATTTACAGGCTAGCAAAACGGTGACTACTGCCAGCTTTGACTCCAGATTAAGTCTCCCATTAGAAACATAATTAGTTTAGCCGAAACCACCAGAAGGAGTTCAGTGCACAAAGTACCTCAGATATAGATAAAGGCAGTGGCCTTTCACATCAGTACGTCTGAGAATCAAGAATTCAAGATCGTTAAGATAACAACCAGTTTAGTAACTCAAAGAACCAACATGAGAAAAACTCCAAAATAAGGAACCACCCCAGAGGTAATATAACCATTGTTCCTCTGGCAGAGAAAGACCTGAACACCTGCAGGCAAGATTAAGCCTTGCTGCAAAACTCCTTTCCTACTTGCTTGGCATCCAGTCTCCATGAGCGGTGTGCAGGAGCRACAGGTGAAAGGACACTGGTTTGCTGCTCAGTGCCAGCCTCCAGGGAGGCTGACGTCAGCTTCCTCAGCTGCTCCATAGGGCTGTGCCACCCCTGAGGCCTGTATTCATGGGGCTGGCAAAGCACAATTAGAATCAATAGCTGCTTGCACTGACTCTGGCACTCAGCTCCGCACATTTAATGTTTATCCCGCTCCCTTTCTCTGCCTCATGCTTCTAGTACCATTGATGAGGCTGGGCTAGAAGCCACCACTTTTCAGCCCCCTCTCTCTCTGTTGCACAGCCCTCATTCAGTAAGATTTCTGTGGATGCTGTCTATTTGGTATTAGCAGCATTACTAACAGCACGTTTGAATAGCACAGTATTTGAAATCACTTGCCAAGGAGTACCAAATGCTCACTAAAGCATATATTCAGAAATGTTGAGAAAATACTGAAAAAACATTTTGAAAAGGAAGGAATTAATATCAAAGCACAAACACTATAAGCTTCTAAATCCCAGTAAAATTTAAAACATTTTGTCTTTAAAAGTGCATCTCATATTTCTCATCATGAATAAAAGAAATAATGAACCATCTTTTCACTACAGACACAAAAAGTTCTGGTCATGCTCCTTCTATTATGCTCTGTCATGGTTAGAGCCTGAGGGAAGGCCCCAGACTCCCATGATTATATTCTTCAGAAGATATAAGACAGCAGAAACAAGGCATCAAGCTTGAGAAATGATTAAATAGTTTTATTCACTAATACAACTAAGAATAGGAATAATAATAATAATAAAAATATTAAAGCATAATATACAAATACTATTCTCCTCCCAATACATCCCAATCTTTCTCACTGATCACACAAAGGACACAAAACATGGGATTCTGATCTTTTTGATTAAGAGTTCTTATTGCCACTTTACTGGATAAAGAGTTCTTTCTGTTATGCAGTGGGGTTCATCCCGCGGAAGATAGCTCCCTACAGAGTGTCTTCAGCGTGGTCCCAAATCTTCAGGAAAACACCACAGCCTGACCAGATTTTGCAGTGGTGAATTCTCTCTCCCACAATACTCTTGTAGTTCGTGGGTCACAAGAAAAGTCCGATGGGGTTAAGCTTTTAAGGACAAGTCATTCCAGCCTAAAGGCACGAGTACAGTCTCTCTCTCTCTCTCTCTCTCTCATTCATAATCTCCAAAGGCTGCAATTTCATGTGCTCACAACATAAAGTGTTCTTATTCTCAGGCTGTGAATTCCAGATCCCCCCTGTTTGTATTTTGTGAATTACAGAGAAACATAGTTTGGCTCTATCACAGATCACTCCACAGCTTACAGAAAGGGGAATCCCGATGGTGGTAAAATGGCTTCTCCTCTGGTATTTCTTGTTTCTCTTCCATAAGGCTGCTGGTCGCCATATTAGTCCCTTCACATGACTGGCTTTCCTTTCTCTCTGTATTGGAAGAGAGGTTAATATTTGCAGAAAATGCCTGCAGCAGAATTTGTAGAGTTCACATGTTCCCATCAGATAATATTCAGCTGCATCTCTATCGGCAAAAGGGGGGGCAGTCTCTCCCCCCCGAGCCGAGCCGCTGGTGCTGGCAGCTTACAGATGTTTGCAGCAGTTTATTAACTGCTAATTAATTCACAGCATCCGCCTTATCTCAGCAAGGTCACCCTTTGATCTCACCACATCCGTCTCTTAGAGGAAAAAGAGGGGGTTTTCTCTTGCAATCTCGGCTTATCTGAGCTCCTCTTGGGTCCAGACAGCACAGGCTTGGGGGGGGGGGGGGCGGGGCCATGCCAGGCCCTGGGCCCTAGGCCCCGGGCCCAGGGGGCCACTGCTGCCCCTGCGTGCATCAGGGAAACAAGATACACCCCTTCCTGGGTGGTTTTTTAAAACATACTTCCACAGAAGTGTTTCCTGAATATCAAGTGGCTTCTACAACTGTCCATCACCTGTTTTAACCAATCAGATTTTCTCCACACCGGGTCAAACCATCACATGCTCCCAAGATTTGACTTGTGAGGAAGGCCTTAAAATACGTTTGCTAGACTATAGGAGCTGTAGTCTAACACAGTTTGAGAGAAAAAAAATGAAAATAGATAATGTATGTGAGGTAAAAGGCTATCCATAGGACTTTCATATACCTGTTCAGGCATTTCATCTGCCTGGTGCTATTCCACTTCCTCAGGTACCACTATACTAATGCATCAGCCCTAGGCAACAAGGGCAAAAATTACTCCCTGACCTCTGCATACAATGCCACGGTACAGCCAAGAGTGGCAGAACAGCAACAAACCATACAGAGAGCTCAGATCACACCTATGGGGCTGGTGGGAATTTACCCAGATGTGTAGAAAGAGAAAGACAATATGATTGTGAGGCTATGGTTTGTGTCTACAAAAAAAAATGGTGAACCGCCTAAGGGGACCTCTGGGAACTGACATAAACAGCCAACATCTTAAAAAATAAATGCTAAGAAAGAAAGACTCAGTGCAGACCCACCAAAGGTGCTAGACCAGCCAGACAGCTTTGTACAATGAAGTAACAAGTTTCGTGCACTTTGTCTTTTTGAACTCTCCTCCTCCCTCCCCTCGCCTGTTTTTAATGTGTATAATGCACTTAGGAAAACTGTTGCATTGTGTTCAGGACAGAAGTCCTGTAAGATGTGAAGGACACACAGAGGGGACAAGGACAGATCTAAGAAAGGTATCTGAAAAGGCCTTGGCCCTTACACATTTTTTCAACCGTATCTGACCATAGCAGGAGGGGGAAAAAAAAGTGCTACTCATCAATTTTCATTCAGGAAGGCAAAAAGTTTTGTCTTTTTAGCATGTCAAGGATTAAAAAACTGGAGCCAGTTACAAAACAGATACTATATTTTGTTGACATTGCTTCTATTTGTTTCTCAGCCTGGAGAAAATTCTTTACAAAGATAATCATGAGATGTGCCATATCGTGCCAGTTGCATAGACAGAATTTTGATATGTTTCTCCCAGCAGAGGAAAAAAAAAATAGTCTCCTATGCTAAGGCTCAGAACAATGTTCTAGTCTACCTCTCATTGCCATGGAGACAGGGAACACACTATTGTGAAAACAGTCCAAAACTTAAGAAATTAGGGAATAGAAAATATTATGAGAGAGGAATTACAGTGTTATTATCATTGCAAAGCAAATAAGAACAGATGTGGCAACAGAACATGAGATGGAAGGAAAAACACAGGTTTACAACATTTGCAACTTAATAAAAGGAAGTAGTTAAAATTATTGGTCTCAGTTTAAGAGTGCTACACAGATTTTAAGAAAATAATTAGTATCTACAATTAAGGAATGTAAATAAGATGTCATACAGTTTAAACCCAATAATAGAACAAGTTTACAGACAAGAGAAAATAAGGTCGACAAGAAAAAAAGAACTATGTTCTAAGTAACTCAGTCATCCCTTTTGATTTGTGGGATACAAAGAAATTCCTGCGCTTCTTGCCAACATTAGAAAAGCACAAATTTAGCAAATTGGAGAGCAAGACAGAAAAAGCACATACAGATTTCAGGGTGACTGGTTATTTAGTACAGTAACAGTAGTATATCATGTAATTTGGGAAAATACATATTTCGGCAAGCAATATATACTTGAATTGGGTTTCATTATTAGACACATTTGAAAAAGATCAGCTTTCTCACTGAAAAGAAATAGTTACTCTACAGATGAAAGRAATTTCACTGGCATATCTTAGTCTGTTTAAATAAAACCAAGTCAGGCTTCATTTCTTAGAAAAATATTTGCAACCCAAATGTCCTGTGTGCTTAAGAAGAAATTTAGGCTTTAGTTAATCTCCTTAAGATATGTACTTCACAACTACAACTTCTTTTCAAAAACCTGCCAGTCTTTGTAACAAAAACTGGTAAGGTTTGTGCTCATTCAACCTATATTTAAAGTGAAATTTAAGTCTAAAATTCATAATATCACTATTTACTTGCCTACTCAGAACCTTGCCTCATCAGATGCTTTCTTTCAAAGAAAAGTTGTGAGTATGTTAGTGGAGATTAATATAACACTACAATATCTCTCAGATAAATCAACAGAGGCCGCTGTCTCAAAAAGTTTTCTAATGTTACAATTTTTCAAACACTAGTCCTAGCATGCCTGCCATTAAAGTGATTTTTACTCATCCCTGAAGAAACACCTGTCTTGTGACATTTTTCATTATTGTATCTGCAAATATTAAATAATAAAAATGTTGACAACACCGCACATTCCAATTACTTCCTCCCTTGACAAAAGCTATGCTAAGTTAAGGCAAGAGAGTTGCAACAGTTTCAAATAAAATCCCTGATGGTCATACGAGGTCTATAAACAAGACAAGAAGTTTAGGCTGAATCCTACTGACACTGAGGTTTAAGAATCCCAAATAAAAGTAAAATAATTTTAAAGAAATTTCAGAATTTTTTTTCCTAACTCCACCCATCATGCTTGTGTTGTGGAGGGGGAAGGTTGTTTGGATATCCTAACCATGTGTGGTGGAAAAATGAATGTAAGAAATTCTCACATGAAGTAAATACTGCCTAGGATACTTTGTATCCTAATTTCTTAAGATGTATTAAAATTATTTTATTAAATGTTAACTTTCATAAAATACCAAGAAAATTAGGATATGTTACACAGAAACATGAACGAGTCAAAATACTGTGGATCTACAGAAGTCATAAAATAGCTGAGAAACAGTGGCCTTCTGTCTTTCAAACTGCAGGTGTAGGTTTACTAACAGCAGGGGCAGCTGCACCAGAAAGGGCTCAGACTGGTTCAGCTTCCTCTATTAATGTTTCTAGATATAGCAAGAAATCTGTGTACATGACACACTTGCTTTACCCTCCTGATCCTTAATTTTTCAGAGCAGCTGATCTAGCCCTAGTTTTAGTGCAAACGTTTGGGAATAGTCCTAAACAAATTTCTGTAAGTCAGCTCCTACAGTGCCCTTCTCTTAGGCATGTAAATAAACCAGACATCATCTGCTTATTTACACTCATCTTAGCCCAGCAAATGAGGAAAAGAAAAGGAGGATACCTCTTTTTCCTAAATATATATATAGATGCTACCCTTCAGTTCATCCTTACCATCTTTATTGAGAATTGGTGACAATATGTACAAAACCACACTTAGGTACCATGTGTTTTTTATGACTGTTTTTAATCACTAAAGGTCATCTGTCAAATCTGCTGCATAACAATAGTCTTCTTCAGGGAAATTACTGAAGAACTGTCTCCTCCAAAATGGCTATCTTCCATTGATTCTAAAGAAAATAGATCCATTACTCATTTTTGTTAAGAGCAAAGACTGGCTTTATTCTCATTGTGAATAACAGGAACTATTCAGAGAAAGAACAATTCAATACGCAGGGCTCCATAAGAGAATATTATTTCTCACATCCTAAAGCAGTAACTTTTAATGATGAAGCTCAAAGAAAAAAAATAAATAAAACCATTCAAAGACAGCTCAGTAAAGCAATCTACAGAATTTTAAGCACAAATCAAAGTTAGAAATACCAGCATTATTCTTTTATTAAATTCACACAGGATAACAAACAAGCATATCACTAAGTGCTGAATTCCTTAAAGGAATTATTCTTGCATGCAACCTAAATTTAACTCAAAGTAATTGACCCATTTCTCATAGATCTTAGTGCATTATTCTGAAATATGATGTTTTCATATGCACCATACTATGAAGTTTCCTGCTTTATACAGAAAACTCCAGTCAACTTCAGCACATGGTGCTGTAAGATGCTGTAAGATCATTTACAGAACATTGGTATAGATGCTCTGATGACAGACATCCTAAACGTGAAACAGGACAGGACAAAGTTCTACATAAGAAATGTCAGCAAAGACCGAGCATAAGTAAAGAAAGTCTCATCACCTGTGTTGGGAACTGATGGAGAAAAAATTACCCTAAATTTGAGACTAGAAACTTTTGAAAGAAAAAAGTCTATTGGCTGGTATCCCTGCTGCAGCAGCATCTTACAATATGCACTAATGGACTCTATCRTAGTCTCTAAATTTCATCACCTACTCTATCATAGTCTCTAAATTTCATCACCAACTCTCTACCCTTAGTCTCTACCTTTTGAATTTTTCCTTGAAATTTTTCACTCTTTTTTCTTTAAAAATTACATTTTGCTTATTTCAGTCTTTAGGGCTTCTCCAGATCTCAAGATCAGCAGGAATATTTTTAGACAAGGTAAATGTTTGAATGCTAACTCCCGTTCACTGATTCTACTAACAGATTAGTTTATACACATGAAAATTAAAAAGCTATGTTTATCACAATGCCTGGTTCTTACCTGCAAACTGCCAATACCAAATTTCTGTGAACTATTACAATAAAATACCAGAACTAACACAAACAATTATTTAACAAAGAAATTACATCATGCTACTTTCACAACCTTATTGCACCCCTAACATCATCCTCCTTTCCATTCTACAAAAGCATTCTGTTATCTCAGTCCCTCAGGTCTTATGTCAGGTTATTATGGCATTTAATCTCAAACCTACCAGATTCGGACCTTGCCAGCATGACTGACAAAGGATAATCCCACTGGCTGCAGGAAACACTGCTGATGCTTCAGTACATGACACACCAACTCTGCACTGAACTCACAGAGGAGCAGTGTATTAGAAAGGACTGTGCTGTTGGAAGCATTTTTACTTCTATGGGACTTAACACTGGAAACTTGACTAGTTGACTTTGGCTAAATTCTTAGCAGCTATAATTACAACTGACACGACTCTTCACATACGCGCGCGTGCACACACACACCCAGAAAAGGATGATTAGCCTTTTTGGTATCCAGTTAGGAAATTGCATTCTGCATTCTTGAGATTTCCCTATGTTTCAAGAACAGTAAGAGCCTTCAATTTGCCTTAAAATAGAATTATATTGCTGAGYACTAAAAATCTGCTGTATCCTGCCCCAGAATGAGATTAATTTCAATGTTGCCAAATGTTAATCATTTATACAGCATACAGTGCAATTTATTTTGGGATCTTTCCAAATAGAAGGCAATTTGTGAACTTCAGCCTCTTCCTAATCTTTCCTTCACTCACTTAGTTTCTGAGTTAAACCCTGATGCAGTGCTCTATACTGAGGATAAAAAAAACCACAGAACTCTCTACTCTTTCTCACAGAAACTATTGTCTTTTCTGTTCAGAAATTTTCTGTGGTACTTTATCGAGACTAATCTTTTTTAAAAGCCTAAATTGAGCTAAAATGTTAGAAGATCAAATTAAATGTTCTTTTTATAGTACCTCTAAACCCCAGTCTACATTCCTGTAAGAACCTCCACGGCCTTATGCTGTCAAAAAAAAAAATTCTGTTGAAAATCACCTCAACTCATTTTTCATTTTACTATATCAAGTTTCTAAGCCTAGATTTCAGGAACATTTCCCCATAGACTTGACCCAAAATCCACATAAGCCCACTACGGCTTTTTCAAATATTTTTCTCACCTTGGGACTAGGCTTCACCATTATTTTCATCACTACAAGAAAAAAAAAAAGTCACACTTAAAGTATGCAGGAAAAGAGACTTTGAAATACAACTAATTATAACTATTTGCTGAACATATCCAGCCTGCATGCAGTTGCATTTTTCATACTATCCCAAAGTCTAACATAAAAAATAATTACTGATTTTTTAATAGCTGAAAGAGGGTGGAATTACTTGCCACTACTTTTTATTTAACACAGACGATCTGTATTCAGAGCTTACTTCATGAGGAAATACCAGGTAACATAACCTGTCTTATAAAATGACTGACATTAAATAATATTTCTATCACTAATTAAACACATTCTCTTCTTTCCATTTCACAGTGATGTCACTATAGAAATGACATATTTTGTAAAAAAGGTTTATTAAATATGGCATATCGAATTCAACAAGGTATTATATGTGTCTGCCAGTAGATTCCCTGCCCAAGTAAAGCTTGGCACAGAAAAGACTGCTCTAGTAGAAAATAGCTGGGACCTCCCATTTCCAAACAGGGAAACAAGATTATAAAGAAAACATCATGGATAACTATTATATTAATTTAATTCCGTGCTGATTCTAAAAGCAGTACATTATATAAGTGGAAGGAGAAACAGACTTTCTGTCTGTATGTCCTCTTTGCCTGGCATTTCCTTCTAATGTTGACATTAATATTTGATTCTGATTTGTTGTGTAAAGAGCAYGTTTTGCAGTATCAAGTAGACTGAAAGAACACAACTAAAACCAAAAGGACTTTGGAAGTAAAAACAGCTAGACTTGTAGAGAATGACGGCTCAATGCACCAGACACAGTGCTAATGACAATTTAGAAAATCCTGATCTACCATAAAACTAATCTCTGAAATACTGCACGTATCATTGCCTTTCTCTGTCATTTAAGTTTTGCAATGAAAAAACAGTTACAGACTAGGACTGGGGATCAAATCCTTAGTGCCTTTACTGTGTTTTTACCTACAAAATCTATATGTCAAGTTGTCTTAGATACGGTGACAAACAAGCAGCAGCAGAATGTCATGGCTGTCAATGTGCTAGTTACAAAATGAAAACAAAGCAACATACCAAATCTTTGCAGTGAATGTAGCACTAATAAGAATTACAGCTAACATTTAAGACTAGATGCCAACTCCCTTCTTCAGTCTATGGAAATGTTCAGTAGTAACTTTATATATAAATTGCAATCACAGCGGAAGATTGTCTTTTATTATTTCTAATGGCCTATATGTGTCACCTTTCTTCTGCTGAAAAGAAAAACAGCGGCCTGAAAGGGCACTTGAGTACATTAACATTTCAGTTCATTTCTTCTCAGTGATACTTTTAAGATAGATTGAGTTCCCATCCTCAACTAGTCATATTTTGTCAGGATCAGCTGTAGTTCGCTTTGGTGATAGAAGCAAAAAAATGGAAAATGTTTTCCAGGTCAACAGCTACGACCTACTGCATTGAAACAACAATCTTCTCCATTAAATACTTGAGAGAACCTGTCTGCTTTCGACTGTGAGGTCAGTTGGGATCTGAAGCCTTATGCCAAGCCTCTGCATTCAGAGTCCAGTTTTCTCTATGGACCTTAAAATACTGTAGGAAAATCATGGTGCCTTTGAACACAACACATTTTGTCCTAAATCCTCTACTACAGCATCTCTCAGATTTTAGGAGAGATGCTTCAACAACGCTGTTAGATCCAGAAGTGGATAACACTGCATCAGCCTCCCTCAAAAAAATTCTGGGCCTGAGCTTGTGTTTTCCTCCAGCCCACCTCATGTCACTACAAAGTGAAATTTAAAACAATTATAAAAATAAAAATAGTTGCCTCAGCAGCATCAGTGCTAAAACATTTAAAAAGCTCAGGGGATAAATATGTCTCTAAGCTGCCCTGCTAAGAAATCCTAACAAAAAAACTACTGATATAAGAAAGAGGTAGAATTAGTCTACTCTTTGCTATTATGATCAACACACAAACAGACATATTTACTCTCATGAGATAGGGAAATCACTACACCAAAACCACTGTGCACACAGATAAAGGTACGACAAGCCACAACAGAAAAGAAAACTATCTTTGTAAGATGTAAACATTTGAATATCGTCCAGAGGTTCTATATTCTTTTTAACCAGACTAGAAAGCAAGTTCCCTAGTTTGGTAGTGACACTTAGGAACAGTTTCTAAATTTATAAATCAGTGTACGTATCTATGTGTTTGTGGTAAAGCACACAAAAATACACATAATTTTTCTAAAACATGTTGCAAAATTTAACTTCTGTAATTATGTATCATTTGTGTTACAGCTAAAAAGAAAATAAGTTATTTATTGTATCATTCTCCCTCATACCACATATTTCCCATACCCCGCTGATTAAAAAAAGCTAGGAAATAATGGATAGTTGCACATTCTGAGTTAGGAAAGAACTGAACATCTTGTAAACTTCCTCAACAGAACAGTACCAGATCTAATATTTAAAGCTTCCAATTTACATTCAAAAATTACACAAAATATATTCACCAACTGTTTAGTGACCAAAGTTTTAATAGCTTCCTTGTATTTCATAAGTATAGCAAAGTCTCTTATTTAATATCAATATTCCATATAATCATAAAATAAATCAAACAACCTTTGGAGACCATCTAGTCTTAACCACTCCTTAAAGTATGTCCAATTATAAAAGGTTGCACAGTCTTGCCCAGTCAAACTTTGAGTGTCTCTAGGAACAAAGATTCCAACTCCTGGTCTGGGCAACCCATTCTGCTGTTTGTCTCCTCTCATAAGAATTTTTTTTTCTTTCACTTAGAGTTTCCACATTGTACCACGTCCTTTACCTCTAATCCCATCCCTGCCTATCAGTAAGGAGAACAGCCTGGCTCTACCTCCTCTAAACCACCACAAAGGACAGTTGAAAACAGCAACAAAATCTGTCTTAATCTGCACTATTTAAGACTATTTTCTCATCCTCCTCTCATGCAAACACTTTTCAAGGACATCCTAAACCTTTCTTGAGAGACAATAGGCAAAATTAAGTAAATCCATGCTTTATTATTCTAATGCACTGAACGTTCGGTATTACAACAGATTCCCAAGTTTGGGATTAAAAAAGTATATGTAGCACATAAATGAGGATCACAATCTAAAAAAACCATTTTTTACCTTCTACATATAGCTTACTAAAAAAAGAAAAAAAAAAAAAAAACAAAACCAAAAAACCCCAAAAACCCCCACGGATCTATTTTCTGCCTATCAGGCCCTAGAATATGGTCAAGTCAGCTCTTCTTCTGCAGCACAGATTGAATACTGAAGCCAAGCCCATGAATATCCTGCCAATTTTCGAGTTGTTACAGTATATCTGCATTGACAAGCCTTATTTTCAGCCACACACAACATTTTCGAGAAGATCACAGCCCAACAATTTTTTCTAATAAAGTATTTCATGTGTGCTGTTTTGTATGACAGCTGACTTCTCCTGCTTAGATAATAAGAAAATGACCAATAAAAGAACAGAAGCACAACAAATATGTCTGTAGAGACAGGACAAGGCTTTACAGATGTAAACTGATATGAACATGGATACTGACTAGGTATAAGGAAGAAATTTTTTCGATGAGAGTAGTGAGACACTGAAACAGGTTGCCCTGGGGAGTGGCAGATGCCCCATCCCTGGAAACATTCAAGCTCAGGTTGGATGGGACTCTGAGGAACCTGGTCTAGTTGAAGATGTCCCTGCTCATGGCAAGGGGTTGGAGTAGGCGGCTTTTAAAATGTCTCTTTCAACCCAAACTATTCTACAATTCTTTGAAATACATTGAAACATATTAATACCTTTTTATTATAAGAACTATATAGTAATATATAACATAATCTACTAAAGCATGATAATATTTAATCAAAAGAGCAAGACTAAGAGGAGAACTGTTCTATGATGCTAACTGTATCTTTATTTCAGATCTCTACTCAACACATTGCAACGTCTTGTTTGCCTTTTATGATGAAGCCTATTCAGTAAACAAAAGCATGTACTTCCATGTTCCTTCTAGCTTGACAGCACTGCTCGCAGCCATGTCAGGATCAATGGCTGCATCCATTTGCAAACTTCAGCTCTCGTTACCTTCCAGATCTCAGTTCTGCACATCCTCTAAAAGTGGCAAGCAACATATTTGAACTTAACCATAATATCCTGTTGAAGAGACTCCCATATTGCTAAAATTCCTTTGGCTTTTTACCCCAAGCACCTTCAGTCATCTTTAAGTTTTCAGATGACAACACAAGAGAATGAGAGACTGGACCTTATTTGCTTTGCTTTACAGTGAAGGAGGAGGAAGAAACAATATTGCCCCTTCAATCTGGATGCATATCTGCATGCAGATTTACTATCTCAATAGCTTTGGCTGATATTAAGGAATTTATTATCTCAGAGCTAGAGTGTTCAGTCCCAGATTTTAAAGTAGGTACTGGGGAAAAGTGCTTTCCAGTTCCCATCCTCCCATTATACGTATCATTATGCTCACTGCTGCTTTCCTACTTATACAGGAATATCAAGACTACTCCTGGAATATTTACAGGCATCTGAATGTGGAGAAGCACTTTTCACAGAGTTCTCACGTAACAGTCAAATACAGAAGAATTCCGCTGTGTATTACTGCCAACAGCAAAAAACAAATCTTCACGAAAGCACTTAAGTACTTACATTACAAATAAACAACAAATTTTTGGAATAATATATCAATTTTATAATGGTATGCTTTGTTTTTCACTAGAAAGTAGAGACTGTTTCAAAAGTGGTCAGTGAAATCTACTGATTCGCTAAAGAGTCTGACAGCTTACCATGTACACGTACACAAATCTAAAAAACTGCTCTTATCTACCTGCTTATAAGATATCAAGCCAGGTATTTTCCAGAAGTCTACTAAAACCACGTAAATCCTATTTCAGAACTATGTACCAAAGTCCATACACATATTCATTACACTTACACAAATAAGCTTTTCTTTCAAACTGTTTACTTAATTTCAGAGTAAAATTGACAGATTAGACAGTTTTGTTGTGAGGCACTAAGATACACACAGGTATGAGCAACATTGCCTACAGGAATATGTGCCTCTACGTAGATCATGTTATGTTTTCTTTTTTAAAATAACCTACATTTTAGCTTGTAAGCAATACACTTAGCTTGTAAGCAAAATACTTTTTCCTGAAAAATTGAGGAATATGACAATGAAGCAGAATAAACAAGTTAAGGTGCCCACTTAAGCAACTGCTCACATTAAATTACTAAACACAGAAACAGAATGGTCACAAGAAATACACAGACAATAAAGAAACACAATATTCAAGTCTACAAGAAGGAAACACTGGACAGAATCTGAAAGCCTATTTTTTTATTATTTACAAACAAAAACAATTTAGGACAATACAAAACAACTTTAAGAGTTGGATCATTTAGTTTTTTTATGTGTGTGTGTGTACAACATGTAACACATACTTGCACTACTGTCACTTGAGTTGCAACAGAACTCTACCAAAAAATTGTGTGCTATGCTCGTAACTGGGACAAATCAAAATGCCTTAAAGAAAAAAAAAAGAAAAGGAGAAACCTCAAAAACTACCAAAACCCTAAACACAGAAGACATTTAAGAGTTTATCAACAGCCTACTTTAAGACGTAAACTTGAAAACAATGACTAATAGCTTCATATATTAATTCAGGGAACTACCAGCATCTGCATTTTACAGGATCAGAGAAAGAGAAGTTCAGGTTGGCATGAACACCTGAAGATTGTTTTAATTTCACCCATGCTTCAAAGCAGAGTCAACCAGAGCAGGTTGCTCAGGGCCACGTTCAATTGGGGTTTTAATTCTTTAGTTCACTATGACAGCTTGCATGAAGGAAACTTTATTGAAACATGTAGTCTGTGCAGTTTATTCTACAGCAAAACATTACAGATTAATCAGTTGACTTATATTTTAAAGTAGAATCTGGTTTAAGAATTTAAACTGAGTTAAGGTGTGCTCACTCTGGGGGATACGCAACCTTTCTCTGAGTTTCACGGACAGAAAACCCATGTGAGATGTCCCTTGAAAAAGTCTTTGAATGAGAGTAGTCAGGCTTCTAAGTGTAACATTCTCTTCAGATATGAGAGCTGAGTGTATGCTCCACTAGACATGACAATGCTAAGTCATGTCCATCCAGTCAAATCCATCACTTCTATTTCATTAAACATTTAATAGCTGCTTTTGTGCAAAAAATTTACTTTTATTAACTTTTTTTTTACACTCAAAATATTTTTACTTTCTTCAAGTTAGAAAGCTTGAATATTTAAAAATTAACACAGAAACAAGAGATTACTTTTCAGTACACAATTTGGAGTATAAACTAACTTTAGCAGAAGTCTTTCCTTTCTCTTCCTGTAGTTCTGTGCCCTCACTACCTATTCTGCACTTTGAAACACGACTGAAACCCAAGGATAATGACTCATAAGTCCCTTGCCCTCCAAGTCAAGCATGGTTCATCTCCAGTTCAAAGAAAACCCCTTCCACTTAATAGGTGCAAGATATGAGCATGCAGGTACAAGGCTGTATCATACTGCATATCAACAACAGGACCAGTAAAGGCATCAGCCTGAAAGTTTAAGTATTTAATAATTTCTGAATGCTTGATTTCATAACTTTCACATTCTAAGGATCAGCCTGATAGCTGTAAATCAGATTGGGAGTATTAAGGAATTTGGGTTTTTTTCAGAGTTTAGTAGTGAAATTACTTGGCCTATGTAACACAGGATGTTAGGGTAAGTAAATACTGCTTTTCTTCTGGCCTTAAAATTATCAATCAAAAATCTTTGCTTCCTTGAACATTCTCTGTGGGTCTGCTTATCATATTTCAGGGACAGCATATGGAAAATTGGAAACAATCAAGTTAAAAAAAAAGTTACATTATTAGAAATACTCAAATACTTGACAAAGCAAAATTTAGACGTATGTTCCAAAGTCACCAGTTACCTATATTCACTGCAAAGAAGGCCAAAAGTATTAGCAGAGTTAGGCATATCTCTGGGTGAAAATATTCAGTTACATTAGAAAGGATTTTAAAAAAAACAGCAGTATCAGTCCTTGTACTACAAGTAGTCAAACTAACATTGCTAAGGGTGCTACTAATGCAGAGCTCACTGGAAAATCCCTTTGTATATCATGTCCAGTTCCTGCCATATTAGCCAGTCATATCCTCCCTAAACACATGAAGGAATTTTTTTGTTCAGTTTCAACACAACGAAAAGGGTGATTTGCCATATTTCTGTTATGTCAATATATCATTCACTACATGGAAGAAGACATCCTGTTCTGCCACCTAAAATCTCCTTACTTTCAGTATTTTTTTTTATTCATCAACTTTTTTTTAACCCTAGACTCTTCAGTGGAGTACCTTAGACACCTTACTGCTACCTACATCTTCCTGATTTTCAGTACTCACTTTTGTTTATTCATCTTTTCCTAACTTAAGGCATTTTAAAAACAGCATGGATGGCCCCATGCAATTCCAAAACAAAATAAGACTTTATAAACATGATGCTGCTCATTTACACTTTGTTGTAGGGGCATTATCTTTGCTCACATCATAAAACCACGTATTTAAAACTCCACTGATCTGACTTAGAATTGCTTTATTCCTGCTTTACCAGAGAAGGACCAGAATAATTCAGTAGTAATACTTTTACAGTTGGACTTGATGTTCTTAAGGATCTTTTCCAACCTTTTCCTATCTCTGATTGTAAATAAGCCATTCAACAGTCTTAAATACTCCACACCCACTCCATCTCCATTGTAAGGAGTCAACTTTAAGCAACATGTCTCTTACATACACCATGATGCAGATATGAATCAACATGACAAAATATTACAAGATTTGCAGTATATTATTTCCACAATATCCTCCAAGAGCATTTGAGAAAGAAAGAAGAAATTATGGCCACACATGGCCCAAGCTAATTCAAACTAAAAGAAACAAAGAAAATCAAAAGGAAAACAAAAGTACTTTTAAAAATGGTATCACTGAAATGACTCCAAAACAAAGCAGTCTTACACTTCATGTGCTCAGCTCCGGTCTGCCAGCCAACTTCTCTTCTGTCAATTCAGCTTAGTGTAAATATGAAAGTTTCAAGCATTTTAGGGGTAGGGTGAAATTTCCTTTGAATATTTTGTACAAAATGTGCATGTTTTGACTGACAAAGCCAATTACTCATTCTGTTAGTGCATCTATTTCAAACAAGTATACCAGAAAGAAATTAATTCTTTAGGCAACTTATATAATTTATGCCAAGTACCAGTCCTTCCATCTCTCTGCAATGAGCTTTAATGCTCATCGTTCAGACCCAGTTTTTGGCAGTGCACAATGTGTCCTAGAAGTATGTCTCTCCAGGTTATTTCTGTTCTGGTCTTTCTTAAATATCTTGTATAATCAGTAACAGCAACAGAATTTGAAGGACCACGTTTTAAAGGCATCGCTGCTTGCCTTTCCAAAATGCAATATCCACTCTGTGGCCATTCCCTACCAGAAAAAAAAAGATAGTCATCATCAGAAACTAGGACAAATAAATACCAGAAAAACAAAGTTTAGAAACAGTGAAAGAAAAAAATCATCACATGTCAAGCCCTACTTGTGTCATATTATGAAATTACTGAAAGATTCTGAGATCTCAATGATAAGGACAAAGCAATGTGTAATTACAGAACAAGTTTTCCTTATCAATACCAGTCACCAGCTGTTGGTTTTTTCATCAGTTTCTCAAATAAAAGTGTTGCAGCAGTAATATTTAATACTTATGACTCCAGCCTATCTCAATTAATAAAACCTACCACAAAAGTTCTATTCATAGAATGTACAGTGACAAATATGGGAGACKGGAACTACTCAGAGCAGGGCTAATAAACCCCAGTTCATTAACAGAGGTGATAATTGTACTTGCTGATCTGCAGATCTTTTTTTTAAACTCTAACAAAAGCAGGAAAACCAGAATGAGTGGAAGGGTAGACAATAAAAGGTAAAGGAAAAATAATGACCCTCTATTTTTTTGTTGAGGTAGTTTTTGGTTTTTAATTGCCATCTTGATTTTCAGCCAGTAGCAAGGAAAAGTATGTAATGAACTACACATGAATTTTGATTTTAGTGCACTTGAAACAAATCATGTTTCCACAGACCATGACTGTTATTATAAAATAAAAGTTTTAGCAATACCTTTCAAAAATGTGTCATGATATCACCACCTGTTTTTCAGAGTGCTTTTTGATCACTAGTATTGCCTTTGGAGTTAGATTAAATAAAGAATTCACCCAGCCTTTATGTTTGCTAGGACTGGCAGAAGCTATGGAAAATAAACTTTTCAGTGTCCTTATCACCCTAAGCGTTCCTGTTGTGAAACCCAGCAAAAATTCCATGAAAACTACCTCTTTTCTGCTCTCAAAATGCATGGTCACCCGTAAGACTGAGAATCCACCAATGTCTCCATTACTTTCGGTACACAGACCTTTCCATTTCCCTTGTCAAAACTATTCTACCATCTTTGGTTTTAAATTTCAAGTGAATCAATTTTGTATTCATTCCACTAGAGTYCCTACGCATTTAAATACTGCCATTTACATAAATGTTTCTGGTTTTAAAATCTATGCCATTGTAGGTAGGCAACTAACCCTGCCACACGGAACCATCTACCCCAGTTTCTATCTCGAACTGGAGCCAAGAACAGATTGCTACAGTCTGTTTTTGAAGAGATACAGACTGATAGATAAACAAAGATAGAGGTCTTTAGAGAAAGAAAGCAAAGCAACATACTTTCTTTATCATTCCTTCTCCCTATCAGAGTCCTCAAATATTAAGTAAATTTTGATTAAAATCTGCTTTTTCCTTCTGTTTATCACTTATTTAGCTCTTTTTAAATATTTATTCTAATTCTATACTATATCTTGAGGGGTGAGCAGAGGGGGAATGACAATGTGCCCCTCAATGTGCCCCACAGAATTATACAGGAACCTAACCATATTTCTCATTTGTTTTCTATTATTTTCTAATCATTGCTAACACATTATTTGACTTTCTTTATGGTCAGCTGGCTCATATTAGTACTGGTGATACTCTGTAACTCATCACCCGAATTTTGAATGTATACTAACTGGACTACTCACAGAAGAAACACTACTCAAACAAAATTAATTAGAAACTTTATTCATAGGAATAAGTGTTTCCACTGTTTTGTGCTCTCTCCCTTATTCTATGGAATTATCCCCCAAGGTTACAACCAAGCGAAAGGAGAGAGAAAATGCAAGAGAATGCTTAAATGTAATTTCAACAGCATTGCATTGTAATGACTGTTATAAACAAAAGTCTGCGGTCTCTAGTGTTTTCAGTTCACTGACAAACAGCAACTAAAAACCAAATTAATCAATAGTGACACAAGAAACAGAGCCAACAATGAAAAAGGATAAAGCCTTCAATATTGCAATTTTAACAGGATCCTTGGCAAAGAACCAGGGTATATAGTACCCTTAAGACATAAGTACCTGGAAAGGATCAATTCCTGAAGCTGTTCAGGCACACAACTCTGCAACATGTTATTCATTACAGCAAAAGTTTCATGGTACGATTTCTGTAACATCCAAGTTTATGTAAAGCAAGAATCTGCCAAGTGCACCAAAAAACAAAAGACCCCTCCAATACTCATGATGTACAGTAACAAGTGTGAACATCTGATAGTATCCATGCTGCATGCTGATATATCCTACCTTAAAAAACAATTAAAAATTGAAGTCTTCATGCATATCTTACCCAACGCCATAATTTTAAAACCCTATGAAGAGTCAAGCCAACCATTCTCAAGTCAACAATTTCAAGAATTCAGCAAGTTTTTGTGGTGGTGGCTTGGCCTGCAGCTGGGGATGCTGCGGAGGATGGGCCAGCCACCTGGGGGACCAAGGAGCCAGTAAAAGGGCTCTGAGGTCAGGATCCAGGGTCTCCCCCTAAGATGAATAGGAAGGTCTCTCCCATCCGGGCTGTTAAGTTGTGTCCCCCTTATTCAGTTGGTGTATCCCTGTCAATCTATGTTCCCTTTATGGTTATGCTCTGGAAAGTTCTCCCTTCCTCGATGCTGTATTTGCCCTGTTCCCCTGCTCCTCCCCTCACCTACCCTCATTGGTTATATGTATTGTAATCCCGCCTTTCCTCCTCCCTCTCACCCTCATGTAATTGGTCCTCAGTGTTTTCTCTGCCCCTTGTCTGTGCCGTATATAATCCTGTGTCACCCTGTTCTTTTGGCTCTCCTTCCCTGACCTTCCAATAAGCGCCATCTTTTGGAACATCATAAGGAGAGTCCGCCTCCTGACTCTTTACCCCCGTCTTAAGGCGCGGGGTGCGCGAGTGTAAAGCCAACACGTCTGCCTGCGCGGGCGTGATAAGGCCACAGCGTGCCGCGCCAAGGCACCGCCGGACGCAGGATCGCTCTCGGGAAGGTGGCGGCACTTTACCACCGAGCACGCCGCAACAAGTTTTCATACAGAAATAACATATCTCGTAGTGTTTCTTTGATAGTTGGTCTCACGAGGACTCTGATATGTCTGAGTCATTCTTTGTTTAGTCTGTTTGCCAAATCAAAGTACTTATTTTGCATCAAGGAAAGGACAATAATAATTTAAAAGATTAAGTTCATCCAAAAACAAGTTTTACACATGTATTTAAGTACATACAAAATTAAATAAGTTATCTGCCTTGACTGCAGCTGTTTTGGTCAAAAAGACAGGAGAACCTAGTAAAAGAAGAAAAAAAAAAACAGTAATGCCAGCTAAGTGGGACAGAAGACCAAGTACTCAGTCAGCAGTGATGAAGTGGGTAATTGTCCTTCTGAAGAGAGAAATACATGTGGGAGAGTACGTCAGCACTAATTCATCATGTAATGCTTCTAAATTAGAAGAGAAATTGGAGTCTGGGAGAAGCAGCTATCTCTGACTTCCACAATTTATGAACAATGTATGATTACAGCAGCAAATGAAAGTCTGAAAAGTGGTCTTATAGATAGAATGAAGACAAATTTTGTGAAGGTCTTGTCTCTCACACGAGACAGGCTTCATAGCAGGATAGTAGTGAAAGCAAACATGGGAGAAGCAAGAAGGAGGCAGAACTCTGGCAAGACAGAATGAAAGTACTCAAAGATAGAAGCCATGCAAATAGGAACTGGCAGCAGGCAGTACTAAGTCTGGCTGGGATGSAGTTCATTCTCATATAGCAGCATGATGTTTAGATTTGCAACTGAAACACCACTGGCAACACACCAATGTTTTAGTTATTACTGTTTGCTTATTTTCTGGCATTATCTAAATTAACATTAAAGGAAAACTTGGAGAATGGAGCAGTACATGCTAATAACTCTAAGTCCATGTTTGGAAGTTGCAAGTCTAAAGTATTCATGTACTGCTATTAGTGCACATCATCAGCTCGCCCATTTAAAACACAGGTAATTATTGCATGGGTAGGTACAACATGCATTTTCTTCCAAACAGTACTTATGAAGATGATTTATTTTGTTGAAACCTAAATCATATGTTTCTTTAAAACATAGATTGCATCTAAATTAAAATATCTGTAATCTAGCACACATTTTAAATAGAGGGATCACAAATAAACTTCTTCTTGTTTTAGGGTTTTTTTGATGTTACAGTGATATCACTCATAGGTTACTATCCACACAGTCTGTATGGTGCACAAACTCACTGAGCTGGGAAGAAGAAAAAGATGATCCACACATTTGTCCTATAATCATTTGTCTCCTGTATAGTGATAGGTAAAAGTACAGAGAGGAAAAATAAAAAAAAAAAAGACACCACAAATAGGTTTGTTGGAGGTAAAGAATACCTACACTTGCAGTTGAGAGAAAAGCCAATCATCTCCAGTCTATGACCACAGAGAAACTTTGAAATCGAAAGATTGAAATTGCAAGTAGCTATTTGCAACATTCAAACAGGAAGAGAGAAACTGGCTCTTTCTGAACTTTTAGCRGTGTAAGGTTCAAGTAAAGAATACCTGATGCTTCCTTTAAAGATTACGTACAGACAAGAGACCCACATAAGCTCTGAAGACCTCAAAGAAACTTCATAATGTTAAAGGTGACAGATTTTCCCCATTTCGTTATCGAAGTAAACAACAGACTCAACTTCGAGATTACTTCACTGCTTTCTATAGAAGTAGCTTTCTGGATTTAAATACATATGTAAAATGCAAACATTTTTTTCACTAGACGATAAAAATGTATCAGAATATTATTAACCTAAAAACATCAACATGCTCACTGAAGAGTGACAAAGCTCTGGCTCATGCCTACACATTCCATTTTGCCATCACCAATTGCCAAATTATATCTACTTTATTAGATCATTATGTATGAGACGGTTCCATAATATCAGCTTTAGTTATGGCCAAATTAAACCTTAATGAGGTATAAATCCAAAATTCTTGATCACATCCGAAAAATATATTTCACATACTCATTCTCTAAATGACATAGGAGTTACTGAAAACCGTGTGTCATAGTTTTGCTTCATTTATATAAATTCTCTTCATGAGAAAGAAAAACTAAAATGTGTAGAATGCTGATTTTGCAACTTTGCAGGTTATCTGCACAATGTTAAAATTTTTCTTGTCTCATATTTGAAGCCTGTGTATTCCAAAAAACAAGGCACCATTAAGATCTCTATCCACAATTTTTCCACATTTCACAAACTCGC
This sequence comes from Amblyornis subalaris, assembly GCA_018881555.1. NCBI lineage: Eukaryota > Metazoa > Chordata > Aves > Passeriformes > Ptilonorhynchidae > Amblyornis > Amblyornis subalaris. The sequence continues at coordinate 99,480 of JACAXG010000414.1, forward strand.
TATTGTACTATATGGTCACTGAGGGCCCATAATATCTACTAAGGTTCTGTCAACAGCCCCAGTATTTCARATTCCTCTACAGTTAATTTAATAGGCCATTTAACCATAACTTTTGTAGTTTATTTTTCTCCTTCTCTTCTATATTGACTGTTGCCTAAATTTTCAGAAAATTTTGTCTTCATTGATGTTAGTTTTTTGAAGATGAGTGATCTGTGAAGAGAACAAGCAATACTTAGCTGCTTAAAAATGTAGATCACTGTATAAAGTTATTCTATTTCGAATACTTGTGATGAAAGAGTACAATTTGCCTTTGAATAAAATGGACCAACCCATGTCAGAAGGTGTTTCTGGAGATACTCATTTGTCTTTCCAACATGAAGTGCTGTGTGTCTCTCCTGTTTTTTGTAGCAGCAACACATCAGTTCATTCTAGTTAAATTTGGTGCCAAGTACAGAAGAGCCTAACTTATAAAAAAAGCCTAAATACAGCCTGCGAACTGTAAATTCAGCCATGACTACCACAATCCAGTCTTTTGTTTAAGAGATTTCCACACAAAACAATCTGGCAATTAAAGTACCACAACAGTACCTACTGAGAGTGAAGTTCAATGTGACTATCAAATTCACCCTGAAAATATGTACCATAACATTATTCATTAGTGAAGGCCAAAGGTTAGAGGAAGACTACACAAGAATGATAGGAAGGTAGGATATGAAGAGCTAAGTAGTCAGTTAACAAATTCTCTGGTAAACGGCTCTTTTATCCTTTTTCTTATCTGATAATCTAATGAAAAAACAGCACTGATAAAATTCAAACACCTTCAGAGTTTCTAAGTACTGCAGATGGTAACTTCCTAATTTGTAAGCACTGCACCTAACAAACTAAGGAGCTGTTACTCTGAGGTAAAGAAAAAAAAGAAATGCAGCATTGATTGTAGCTTGATCACAAATGTTAGAATTGTTTTATTGGTACACAACAAAACCCAAACAAGCAATGTGATAACTGAGATTTCTTAAGAACATCACTGTTTTCCAAAGAGCAGTGATCCCACAGCCCCTTGTAATAGTTAAAACACCCTTTAGCGTAAGAGGAAAAGAAGACTAATCTTTTCTTAAATTTTCAAAAGTAGAAAAAGGGATCACTGACAGACACAGGTACAAATCAAGTGCTAGGAAATCCAAAATAACTGACGAAGAAGAAGAAGAAAAAGAAAAGATAAATATGTGGTCAAACTTAAGGAAAGCAGGAGTAACTTAATATAAAGACCAAAATACAAACCTAAATATGTTTGTCCTTCATTACTGAATGGGAATGTTTGTTGATTACGTAGAAAATCAAAGTCAAAAATATCCAACATAATTTTTGTTCCTAGTTTAAGTAGAAGCCAAATGATGTAGTCATAGCTGGTGAAATCCTTTTGCCTCAAAAGTATCTTAAGATCTATTTTAATCAGAAGGCCAAGCCAGCTCCTGGTGAAATTCTACGGAACTACAGATTATACATGGTTCGTGTAATTGAGTTAAGTGGAATGCTGTTCTTAATTTCTAAATATCCATATAGGACAAGGTCTGGAAAACAAAATAAAACCATTATCCCAACAGAAGGATAGTAAATTGCATTCAAAGCTGCAACTACAGCCATGAATGGCAAAACAGAACACAAAAAATGGGAGCAGCTATAGCACACTACAGAAATACATAAAGAAACCACAGCAGTACAGATTTGCAGAAAATAATTTTTTTTTTAAGAGGAAGCCTCTTTAACTGTTTTGATGCTTTTATCTGCTGTTTTAGTTGCCTGTTATTGGCAACTATGAGACATAGGCTGCTGGACTAGAGACATTGAGCTCGACTTGTTTTATTTTCCCACACATATTTCATATAAAGAAGTTATTACTATGTATGTATGAGATTTATTTCTTTTTAGAATCATTAGGTTCCTGACCATGTCCAATTTTTATCTTCTCCATATTTTTATACTAAAAAAAAAAGAATATAGACAAAACGAGCAAGAAAGAACACAATAGGCAAGCCAATGGCTAGCTTAACACCTCTATAGCTGTGCATCACTGGCTTGCCTTCTGCAAGCAAACAGTGAATGTTTCAAACACATTTCATACAAAGCCATAAATATATGAACAAGACATACAGTTCAAGTCAAATCGGATAGCTATCTTCAAATCAGTATCACATATAAGTCATATACTTTACCTACTCCTTAAAGCTTACTTGATTATGAGAGAAATACTAAAGCAGAGAACTAAAATACAGAAATTTGCACACAATCTTATCGGAATCTAAATTTTACATAAACGTTTGATATATGGAATGAACATTTTGGTTCCAAACAGCATTATTCTTGTATAACTTTAAAAAAAATTGGTCTTACTTCTTCTGTCAACTCTGCTACATTTGTAGAAAATATTCCAGAGACATTGATACAGTTCAGACACTATTTTGCAGAAAGGTAAGGTCCAATTATGTTTTATTAGAAGCTAAGATCATAACTGACTCCTGAAAAACTCCAGATTTAATTCAAATATGGAAGAACTACAAAGCAGACTGCTAACAGCCAGCATCACAAAAGACAACAGGCATCTGTGGATTTGTCTATCAATGAAGGCATTGGGGTTTTTTCCTCTAAAAGATCTTAAGCTTTAAATCTCCACAGTATTTACAATATCAAATAGACCAACTGGTTTATTTTTAGAACAATCCACTTAAAAGACTCTAGAGAAGAGTCACAAAAAGCTGAATGAGTGTAACTACAAATTTGATTGCATTAACCAGCAAAAGACAATTATACAGTGGATGCAGACTGTTCTTCCCTCAATAATTACTTCATTAAGGTGCAGTCTATAACTCACTAAATGCACATTACTAAAACAATAATAATAAAAGAACCTTGAAAGTAAGACAGTTTGTTAAACAAACAAGCAAAATTACCTTACAAAAATGCAGGATCACATAGTTAAATATACAACACATGTTCATAATGATAGAAGAATAAGATTATCTGAAAATATCAGGTTTTTAAAGAACCCCATCACAGAAAGCAACCATGCATCCTATGTCATTAAGGCTCAAGTTGTCAACAACTTATCCGAGGCAGTTTTGAAGCAGTCATAAGGAAAAGACATTTTTTCTTTCCTATGTTCCATCCTTGAACTGTCACCTATCTCATGCAGAGGTAGGAAGAACTATTTGGAACAGAAAAGGCAGAAAAAGGAAAGCCATCTATGTCAGTTTTTCTGACGCATCTGGAAAACCCTGTTACTGTGTGAACAGAACATTTCTGGGGATTTCATTCATCTCAATAATTCAGTTGGTAAGTTATGAAACACCTCCCTGAGAGTTGTTCACTATACTCTGTTCAAGAAATTTAAGTAATACACTAATAAATACATCAAATTCCTACTTTTACAGTTACTTTTAAAAAAAACTTTTCCTCTCTAGGAGTCATTTGGAGTAGATACCCATGTATTTATTCAAGAAGAGCAAGACCAGGTAGATCAAGTCTGAGGGAGAAGAAGGAAAAGGGAAAAGGAATGTTTATTATTAATTCAAATAGGAGTTCAAACAGGACAAAAGTGAGTAGCAATGCCATGAAAACAATTTCTAAATGAATTCCAAAAATGTTTCAATATTAATTCAGGAAAGAATCTTGTGTAACACCACAGGTATGCCTCCTTCAGTTGTATATTCCAAAACCACCATTTTAGCTATAAATAATGAATTTGTACTACAATAAGACTTAGGGTTTTTTTGCTTAAAATAACCAAATTTGTATTAAGGTATTATAAAATTATCTCCCACATTACCATTGTGAAATTCTGAAAATTAATGCAGACTATTTTTCCAATTGTAATGTCATCAATTCTTTTCTATAATGCAAGGCTGCCTGCTACCGAACACCTCTGGGGGACTTCAAAACCATCTCTTTGAAATTCTGAAAGAACACTCCCAAAATTTCTACTAAAATAAGACATTTAAAGCTTTAAAAATAAGTATATATCAAATACAGAGTATTTTCATGTGCTTATCTGCTTTGAACAAAAAGAAATAAAATATACATTGTTACACATACAGATTTGCCAAAATTACAGACCAGGTTTTGACTTCTCATGCTGTGTTTTAATTCAAAAGAAAAAAGAAGTCGGACAAAATAGCAGCCATTATGGGTTACCGCATATCAATAACTGGGAAAGATTTACTGTGTTTTCTATTTATTTAGGAGTATTTACTAGTTTGCTTTTGTTGTTTCGGTTTTGATATTTTTTGGGGGGGAGGGGCCGCTTTTTAATTTGTTTGTTTGTTTCGGTATGTTGTTTTGCTTTGCTGTTGTTTGGGGTTTTTCTAAATCAGACAGAATAAGAACCTAAGGCTGTAAGTCAGTTATATCTCATTTATCTTCAGGTGAATCTCCTTCAAATCTAATCAGATTGTGTTCTGAGTGAGGAAACTCTGTCAAAAAAGAAAAAGAAAAAAAAGGAGTAAATGTTATCAAATGACTCTTTAAGCTGTTTGATCCACCATAGAGATGAGGCACAAGCAAGTGTTTTACAAGAGTCTTTGGAAGGTAAAAGGTAGGGAAATGTCATTATGTAGAAATTGTTTCTGAAAAGTTGATGTTTTAAGGCAAAAATTTATTTCATTCACCTTTCCAACTTCCAACCCCAACTATTGTAAACTGGAGTCACCAATAAAAGATAAATGATTCTATTGTTCTTTCCTTTAAGAACACTCCTAGTCACACTTTCTCTCTTGCATTTTAACAGACACACTTTCTCTCAACCTGTTAAGCGGCATAAATGTAGATGAATCATCAGTATTTCTAGCACAGTAACTAAATTGTGAATAACAACACTGGATGTTTTGAATTCCATTTTATAAGCTACAACACAATTTCTGAAATACACCTGCCATTAAGATCACTTTTTTCTGTGCTTGCTGACTTTCCTTCTGCAGAGTTCTGAGATAGTTCCTTCCTTCAGCAGTTAGCTGCATTGCTCTAGAACAGCACCCAATTTTGGAGTCACATGATAAAAAGGAAATGCAAAAACCCCTGTGTTTGAAATAACCTTAGAATCAATTCTGTACATAGGAGAATGTACACAAATTATTTATGAAACAAATGTGTGAAGTTTGCCACTTTTCTGTTTTAATAGTTTCTAGTCTTTTTCGTGTTTTCTTGGATTTTTGAATGACTCAGGGACATACCTCCACACAACGACATGCTTGTCTTACCCACTCACTCTTTCAAAAGAAAACCTTTGTGACTGTAATGGATATGGTCAAGATGTTGTGGGAAATATATCAAACTGCCACTAAAGAAAACGGTCCTTTAATGTAACTCATTTTAGTAGGTAGCTGTATACAGATGTAGAGGTTCAAATTCTCCCTCTACCAGACATTACAAAAATATAATTATAGTATACACAATATCATATACAAAACACACCCACTGCAAACTTGTCAAATACTTAATTTACTCTGTCAGGATCATTTTCCAACTGTTAAGTCCTTTAATTATAAAATGACCAATTCTATATGAACCAAATCCAAAATTCCTACATGGTCACGTGAATCCCAAAGAACAAATGCAAGAAATTCATGTTTACAGAGAATGACAGAAAAATTTCATTATAAACATACAGTCCATGTTAATTATTGTCTTGCACTAGGGTGAATAAATCCACAATTTCTACACATCAAAGTTACTCAATATAGAAGCTGTCAAAGCATTTCTTTCTATCCTTCAACACCTCATCTAGCTTCACAGTAGTTTGACCCAGGTCATACTGAAATTTTGATGAAATAAAACTAACCATGGCCAAGAAGCCCAAATTCAAACAGAAACATACCACATCACAGGTTGATATTGGTAAGTACCAGGAAGAAAATGCACTCTCCCACATTCTAAAATCAGCATGAAAACTGACACCAAATTAAGTCAACGTTCCTTTCTAACAAGATCTGCATTTCATTACATATACTATGTAATGTATACAATATGACTTCACAGTCATAATTTTATGTCAAATAGAAAAGATATTCTTTAACAGAAAGTCAAATTAAAATTAAGATATATCTATCAGTACACAATGACAGAAGATAATATCAATTTAAGCTACTAAATTTGGTGACTATAATCAATTTCCTACTTCTTAAGCAGTTGAAAAGTTTAGAGTAGATTTTTTAATTTATTCTTACTATATTTTAATTTTGTATGTTATTCTTCAAAGAAGTCTACTGTCTCTATTTCTACTGACCTAAAAATATATAAACACTGAGATGTGTTATCTTTCATACCCAAACTGTGAACAAATTCAGTACCTGCCTCAGGCAAAACTTTCCTGCAATTTTGTCTAGTAAAGCAGTCTGCTTTAAAGGGAATGTATACAACGAAGTCCTATGCAAGTGTAAAAGGAAACTCCTGGAACTACTTTGAGTTACAGAATAACAAAATTTTATCTTATTTCAAACATACGGGAACTTCTCTTTGCATGTCAATGTTTGTAGTGCAGGGAAATGGACTTTAGAATAGTTAATCCCAATCGACATGACTAAAGACTTCCTACTGTAAACAAAGTAGCCTCTTTGATAGCCTCATACTGAATAATGCTCTTTCAGATCATGAAAAGAAGCAAAAGACTCACCGATAATCTTCTGCTTGCATATGCCATCAAAACTCATCCAGCAGTAAGATGTAAAACTAGCTTGGTGATGTTTTACATCATTCCTGTGGAACAGTCACATCTTGTTTCAAAGTTGGTCTTTTGGGTTATTGTTGCCACACAATGAGCCAAGACAATATGACCTCTTTAGTGAAAAAATATTTTCTTAAAATTTTTAGATTTTAAGAAAATCTTTACAAAGATAAAAAAAACTATTTACAATTACCATAGAGAAAAAAAATCAAATTATATTGACATGAAGAATTGCAGCTGATTTTCAAGAACATATAGAAGTGGGGAGCATGCACGTTTAGTTTGCCCTCTGGTGGCCAATTCCAACGCTGGCTACATTTAGACAAGAATGCACTTTGGGATCGGTGTAATTAGAAGGCAGTAGGTATGTTACAATTACTTTTACAGTTCTACATCTAACCCCTCATATATTTTTAGCAGCATTAACTTTTAGCACTGCAGCTGTTAACTCGGTACTCCTTCTACGGTTTCCAGCTACATACCTTTGAGTGTCTACCAAACCACTTGTACAGATCCAGTCATCGGCCAGGTTTAAGATACTTTAAAAACTAACAGAATGTAAGTTTTTTAATCTCCTGGAAAAATAAAAAGGTGCAAAAGGAGGACAGACAGTTTTGAAGGACAGACTAACAGACTGATTTATGCCACTAGAATTCAGTGAATCAGAGGATAAAATAGAACTCAAGAGAAAATTACTGGAGTTTCTCAAAAGCACTTGTGAATTTGTCTGTATAGGTAAGTGACAACTACAACTCAAGAGCAAATTGTTACCGCTATGCACTTCTAAGTGTAGAGAATTTGATTCAGTGGAATCTTTGAGAACATTTCTTGGAAGAGATTGATGAAAAAACTCACAGCAGAACAGAACAAACCTGAAATAATCTGTAGCTGCTAACTTGTTAAATGAGACAAGAAGCCATTTAAGATTCTGTAGAAGATCAGGTCTGACTGCTGAATAGAAATACCACAATACAAATGTCACAATTTTCAGTTCTAGACAGACACTTAGTCTGATAAGCATTATTTGATAATATGTGATTCTCCGTGATTCTGAACAGCAACACATTGAGTTGACCAGTATGCAACAGGAGACCAAGCTACTTTAAAAAAAAAAAAGAAATTCCTTAATTCCTTTCCATTTCCTTCTCCCTAAATTGCAATTGTCTGAAACAACCGTATGCCTCAACCACACACTTCTCAGCAAATCCAGGATTAATGACATCCTTCTTTGCAAGCAATTAGCCCAGTAGATTCTCAAAGGGGCTTTATTTTGCACAGAGTTTCAAGTATATGAAAATTAAAAAGGATTCAAGAATTCAAGAGTTTGCTGAAAATACAGGCTCTATTTGCCAACAACAGTGACATTAACAGTTTATTCCAATGAAGATTTCGGGCAATCCTGCAGCCCCATTTTTGCAACATCCGACAAAAGTATTCTGATTGCAAACATTCAAAAAGCTGCCAATTCTGCCTCATACACTAAATAAATGCACAGAGGCAGCTGCCTCAGGTTTAGTGACCAGCTAAAACAAAAATCGTAAATATTTGTTGGTGTATTCTGTATATAGTACAGCCAAGGAAAGGGGGGACTTCTATGTGCAACTAAGTAGGGAAAAAAAAAAAACCACAACAAAAAAATACTTAGTACCCTTAGTGACTTGGTACTAAGTCTTGGTACTAAGACATATTACTGCACCTGAGCCAACTACTTAGTTTAAAACAGCCTTTACATTGTATTTAAAAAAATACAATGAGCATAGCGTCAAAATTACAGTCTTTCTGAATAGGTTTTATAGATGAAACGGGGAACTGTGGATGGAATGATGAAATAATTATCTTCCTTAGTTGCAGTCATTTTAACTGTACTGGAGATTTGTAATGTCTTTTCACTTATATCACTTTTGTCAAATATCTATTTGATTTGTACAGTAAAAGATTTATGAAGGAAAGAACTGATGCAAAGCTGATAAAGCCTGCAACATTATTGGCTGCTCTGAAGTGTCTTTGCGTCATTTTCAAATGACAGAATTATGCCTTTGTGGCTTTTACATTTTTATCTTAAGTAGTTTTGATACTTGAGTACATGGTGCAGTAAATGGACAGTCTTTTTGCTATAAAAGAACAGATTTTGGGATACAGAAGTCACACAAAGCCTTCCCTTTCCAGGTGTATCTTTATTACATGCAAAAAGGATTACAAGCTAGACACTTGCCAGCAATATATGTTACTGCAAAAATATCGATGGCGTGGGGGAAGGAGGGGGAAATGCCCCAGAATATCTGCCTGGCTTTTCTTCACACAATTCTATAATATGAAGATCTAACCAGTTATCAGTGGAAGAGTCATTTTATTAGTTCTGATCAAAGGTTTCTTTACCACTCACATTAACTGCAGCATCAAAATACCTTCCTTTTTTTAATAAGAAACTTTTGAAACCATCCATTTCTCTCCTTTTAGGAGAAATTTGGCATTGTTTTCCATCCATTCTATGGGACTTTGTGATGTTTTTCAAAATATAAAGTAAAAAAGATACCATTTTCTTCTTGAACATATACACACTTTTCAAGAAAAACATACCCACACACATAGTCAAAACCAATCCTTTGTTTTTAACTCAGATTCATCTATAATAACCTAGAATAAGAAACTGGCCACTGACACAAGATACAAAAGTAAAACTGGAGAACTGAAATTCATTGTAACAACACTGATTAAGTAAGCTTACTTTCCAGGATACTGTTAGACAATAGGAGCATTCTGTCCATATAAAAAGTATTGCCAGGGCTCTTCAGAACAGTTATTTACTTTCAATGGGATTAGGGAATATTTAGGTTCAGTGGGGAAAAGTACACTTCCCAAAGGAAAAATAAGACATCTACAACCAGATGGTCACAGCTCTGTGTGACAAAAACTCTGAAAAAAGAGCTTAGTATTTGCCAAGAACTAGAGAGCTCATCTTCACGCTACCCTAATACAGGCAAAGTCACAAATCTAAAGCCTGAGGGTAAATTCAATTTGAATAAAAAGGGGTCAGGCTTCAGAGTAAAAGACTACTTTGCTGTAAAACTACTTTGCCATGTGACCTTAGAATACAAGAACTACTTTCCTACTAGGGTGGATAAACTGTTCTCTGTAAGGACAACTGTAATTTCATTATTTTAAATTACTGCTATGAAACTACCCTGGAGGTTTTAAGCAAAATACAGTTTCTGACTCCATACAAATACCACATTTTTTCTAGTTTCCTTGGGGAAAATAGGAAGATGGGACTAAACCTGCTTATAACCTCCTCTACACTTGTTCACACAAAAGTGAACTTCCAAGAACATCAAAAAGCAAATTGGCGAGAGTATCAAAATTAAATGAACCTCATATAGACTGATGCATCAGGATCTATAGTTAACACTTTCTATCCCAGTAAGATTTTTGAAAAGGTTGCTGTAACACTCAAAAAACAGACGCTATCGTAGAAGTGTAGAACGTTTTGGGACGCAAGAGACCTTAGGGGTCATCTGGTTCTAACTCCACTGCCATGGATAGGGAACCTTTCACTAGACCACATTACTCAAAGCCCTGTCCAGCCTGGCGTTCAACACTCCAGGGATGGGGCATCCACAACTGCTCTGAGCAGCATTTTCCAATGTCTCACTACCCTCACAGCAAAGGATTTCTTCTTAACATCTTCTCTAAACTTACCCTCTTTTAGTTTGAAGCCATTCCCCCTTGTCCTATCACTACATGCCCTTGTAATAAGTCCCTCTCCAGCTCTCTTGCAGCCCCCTTTAGGTACTGGAAGGTTTTTCTAAGGCCTCCCCAGAGCCTTCTGTTCTCCAGGCTAAACAACCCCAAGTCTCTCAGCCTGTCTGCACAGGAAAAGTCCTCCAGCCCCCTGACCATTTTCAGAGCCCTTCTCTGGACTCATTCCACCTCATCCTTATGCTGGGGGCCCTAGAGCTGGATGCAGCACTTCAGGTGGGGTCTCATGAGAGTAGAGAGGGAGAATCACCTTCATCGATCTGCTGGCCACGCTTCTTGTGATGCGGCTCAGGATGCGGTTGGCTTTCCRGGCAGCAAATAAACATTGATGGGTCATGTTGAGCTTCTCATCCACCAACACTCCCAAGTCCTTGCCAGGGCTGCTGCTCTCAATTGATTCTCTGCCCAGCCTGTACTTGTGCTTGGGGCTGCCCCAAGCCAGGTGCAGGACCTTGCGTTTGGCCTTGTTGAACTTCATGAGGTTCACACAAGCCCATCTCTCAAGCCTGTCCAAGGTCCCTCTGGATGCTATCCCTTCCCTCCAGCATGATGTTGACCAACCACACAGCTTGCTGTTGTCGGCAAACTTGCTGAGGGTGCCCTCAATCCTACCGTCCACGTCAACAACAACAATGTTAAATAGCACCAGTCCCAACACCAACCCCCAAGGAATGCCAGTCATGTCCATTTGGACATCAAGGTGTTGACCATAACCCCTTCAGTGCAGCCATCCAGCTAACTCCTTATCCACTGAGTGATCCACCCATCAAATCCATGTCTCTCCAGTTTTATGATTGTGATATTATGATGTTCTGCAGGACAGTGTCATATGCTCTTCACAATTCCCAGAAGATTATATCACTTGCTCTTACCATATCCACCAACACTGTAATCCCATCACAGAAGGCCATGTTGGCTGTGACCAACCACTTGGGAGTTTCCAGGAGGAACTTATCCGTGATCTTGCTGGACACTGAGATAAGACTGACTTGTGGTTCCCCACATCTTCCTTATCTCCCTTTTTAAAAATGAGGGTTATATTTCCCCTTTTCCAGAAGGAACTTCACCAGATTGCCACAACTTCTCAAATACGATGGGTAGTAGCTTCGCCACTTCCTTGGCCAGTTGCCACAGGACCCACAGTTGTATTTCATCAGGTCCCATGGACTTGTGCACCCTCAGTTTCCTTAGATGGTCTCAGACCTGATCTTCTACAGTGGGTGGTTCTTAGTTCTCCCAGTCTCTGCCTTTGCATCCTGCGACTCAGGCCAGTGTGACTGGCATGCTTGCCAGCAAAGACTGAGGCAAAAAAGTTGTGGAGTACCTCAGCTTTCTCCATAGCCTGTGTAACCTGGTTTCCCATTTCCTTCCTGAGAGAACCCACATTTTCCCTAGTCTTTCTTTTATCACTTTTATCTTTTATAGATTTTCCTGTTGCCCTTGATGTCCTTAGCCATATTTAAATTTATCAGGACTTCAGCTTTCCTAATCTGCTCTCTGAATGGTCATACAATTTCTCTATTTTCCTCCCAGGCTGCTTGTCCCTGCTTCCACCCTCTGTAGGCTTTTTTTTTGTGTTTGAGTTAACCAAGGAACAACTCGTTCATCCATGCAGGCCTCCTGGTGATTTTGCCCAACTTCTTCTTTGTTGAGATGCATCGCTCGTGAGCTTGGAGGATGCAATCCTTGAATATTAACCAGCTTTCTGGGGCTCCTCTTCCCTCCAGGGATTTATCCCATGGTACTCTGCCAATCACACCCCTGAAGAGGGCAAAGTCTGCTCTCCTGAAGTCCAGGGTAGTGAGCTTGCTGTGCATCCTCCTCGTTGCCCTAAGGATCTTGAACTCCACCACATCATGGTCACTGCAGTCAAGGCTGCCCTTCAGATTCAAACTTCCCGTGAGATCCTCATTGATGAGAACAAGGTTCAGCAGAGCACCTCTCCTCATTGGCTCCTCTATCACTTGGAGAAGGAAGTTGTCATCAACGCATTCCAGGAACCTCCTGGAAGGCTTATGGCCTGCTGTGTTGCCCCTCTAACAGATATCAGGTTGGTTGAAGTCCCACATGGGGAGCAGGGTTTGTAAACGTGAGGCCACTCCTATCTGTCCTCAGATAGGGCCTCATCTGCTTGGTCTTCGTGGTCAGTAGGCCTGTATCAGCCCCCCCACTACAATATTACCTGTCCCTGCCCTCCCTTTAATCCTGACCCATAAGCTCTCAGTCAGCTCCTCTTCTGTCCACAAGTGGAGCTCCATGCACTCCAGATGGCCACCAACACAGAAAGTGACAGCCCCTCCTCATCTCCTTTGCCTGGCCTTCCTAAAGTGCTTGTGTCCCTCCACTCCAACGCTCCAGCCACAGGAGACAACACACAACATCTCTGAGATGCCAAGAAGATCACAGCTCTGCAGGGATGTAAACATCTAACTCTTTGTTTAATTCTCATGCTACGAGCATTAGCATAGAGGCATAGGGCTCCTACAAAGTCAACTTACTGACTGGAATTCCTCTATGCTGCCCCTGAGATCCTCTCCTGCAGTTCTGCATACCCTCTCCAGGCTCTGGGCATCTCTTGCTGGCTCTGGTATCAAAGTGTTAAGAGGGGGATGGATTGAGGTTCCCCTTTCCCAGCAACTGCAATTTAAAAGCTCTCTTCATCAGCTTAGCAAGGCTATGACCAAAGGTGCACTTCGATATCTAGCTCATCTGAAAGAAACACTAAGGAAATAAAAAGTAAACTCTTGGACTTTCTTGCAGTGTACAGTACCATTTATCCTCTGCTTTTAAACACAAAATCATTGATGATAATACTAATATCTTAATTTCTCTGCACAATACAGAGCACTGATTTTAATTCATATAAATTTTGAAAAGCATTACTATGTATTTAAAATAGCACTTACTTCCAGCTGCTCAAAATTTCTTTGCTCGCTTTACTCCATTAAAGAAAGTTTACATCTAATGCACTCAAATGACTTTTTACAATTATTTTACATTGCCCATTCATACAAAACAATCTACTTTGGCTTCTTCTTTCCAGAATATCTTCCTGAATATAACCTGTTGCCCAAAATCACTTTATAGACAAGCATTCTTACAGTCCATAATAAAAGACTTTTTGACTAGCTAGAAAAATAAATTCAAATCACTGAATGTTTGCTAAAATAACTACTCACAAACCCCTCTTCTATGAAGGAGAAAGAATGCTTTTAATCAGGATATTTGAGGTGTTAATAAGCCATTAAAATCCATCCTTAGCCTGATGCCTCTGCCTGCCCTCCCAATCCCCTTTGTAAAACACAGTCCCTTACTTAACACCCTGCGTTCAGAAAACTTGTACTTTTAACTCTCATTGCCTCTCAGGCTACGGCTATGTAGAACAAGAAAAAAATATTTGCAGTGAAAGTTGCTTCATATCAGACAACATGGTGAAAATAGTCATCACATGTATTTTTTTCAATGTTTTGGGCATTTGGGCCTGAATTCTCAAGCTTTTATCTTTGCATAGGTAGTTTAATACATTGTGCAATTCTCTATTTTTTTTTTTTACTTCAGGCTCAAAAACAAACACTTGTAGTGCAAAGCTTAGAGATTTCACCGGTTTTTTTTTGTAGATACAGTAGGAACTTCATAAAATACTATAGATGCCATCCCTAGATAACTGGAGTATGGCATCTAGTATACACAAAGTTGTTTTGTTTACTTCATTTCTTGCTTTCAGATTTTTCTTCTTTCTGGCTGAAAATATTTTTCCTATGCATGGATATATCTATATCTTTTATCTTTTACCTCATATTTGTGTTCTTTTCACATAATTTATGAAGTTAGGGCTTTTTTAAACCCCGGGCCTCGTTTGTTTTCATTTCCTCTTTAGAATTTACTACTGATCCTTCAATTCGTTACTCTGATCAGCAGCTTTTGAAGGTTCTCCCTGAAACTACGGAATATAAATGGATGTGATTAGTTGAGTGACAGAAGAGCAATTCACAGCTACAAAGCTACACTTCCTTAACAAACTATAGCACACCTAAGAATGTTCTTTCTGTATCTCCCTGGAGAAATGAACACCCACTCTGCAGACTGCAGCARAACTGTTAAAACAGAATTCTTGGCAAAATATGTATGCCTACACCTCCTTCAGAGAAAGTACTGTAACACACCGCACGTGGGACAGGGGAAAAGTGTGTTCCAAGACATCCATATCCTAATCAGCACTGTCTTCAAGGTCCAATCCATAGCACACTTAAGTACTCTAAATATTTCCAAGAATTTCAGGTCATGCTCTTCATCAGTCCTGCACCATACAGGAAATACACTGCAATATTTCACATTTAAACAAGCTAATCTGAAAATCAGACTCTTCTGTGGAAAAAAAAGAGAAATAATTAAAAGTATATAATGTATCTTCTCTGACATAGGTGTGGTCATAAAAAGGTATTAACTGTTCATTGACATTAAAGTTTAAAACTGTTTAAAACTCCTTATTGACATTAAAGGATAGAAAAATAAAAATCTGGAAAAGTTCCTGTAGGTAGTAACTCTGTATTTTGTTCTTGAGGCATGAAGTTAAACATGGTTGGAAGCAGAAAAATGTTGAAACAAAATAATTAAGTTTTAGTTATTGAAAAATAGATATATGTGTCAGGGTTAAAGGTTTTAAACTTTTAGCAGAATAATGCCACACTGTAAAAATAAAATAATCTATATATAGAACACCTCTTTAACATGCAGGTTCAATACTTTATTCTTCACAGACTGAATTTACAGAAGAACAAAGAATTGTCTTTCCATCCACTTGTACAAAACRCCTGTAATTTGAGTCTTGGTCCTATATATAGACTAGTTGTACCTAATTTTATAATTTCAAAACCAGCTGTTTCATCTGTACAAAGCAACTAGGACAAGTAGCCTTCCTGACAGAAAAAGGTGACCACTTTAAAAGGATTATATGTCACACACAAAAACACAACAAAAAACTATTTAAAGTAGATATCTGTCTCCACTCACTGTAGAGTATGTCTGTGGAAAACATGCTTATGCTAAGCTTTTACACTACTACAGCTAGGCAAGATGAGTCTCAGCCTCACCTTCTGAATAACTGCTTCACTTCCCAACAGTTATTTTACTAAGCAAGAAAACCCTGATTATCACGTGACACACAAACACCCAGTAGTGCTTTACCTGGATAATGTACAAGTTTCCTTTGTTTAGCAAAATTCACCCAAAGATAACTCTACTTTTCCAAATACAGCTATTTCAGAACAAATGGGAGGGGGAAAATGCTTTTTGTTGGCACCTTTTTTTCCCTTCTGAATGCAGTATTATGACATTTGAAATCTATGTAGTAGTTTTAGGCTGTAACATTAAGCAAGTC
The DNA here is from genome assembly GCA_018881555.1 of Amblyornis subalaris. Classification (NCBI taxonomy): domain Eukaryota; kingdom Metazoa; phylum Chordata; class Aves; order Passeriformes; family Ptilonorhynchidae; genus Amblyornis; species Amblyornis subalaris. The sequence goes on from JACAXG010000414.1 coordinate 115,322, forward strand.
CACACAAAAAGAAACAATACATTGCTATCACAATCAGAATTAATTCAACCTCCATCAGAATCGGCTTTTTGCGAGCTAGCAAAAATTGTTCATTTACATTTGGGGTTTTGTCTCTGAAAAAGATGTCGAAAAATCTTTAATGTTGATATTTTTCTAGGCAAAACGATTCATTTATCTCCACTTATAACACAGTAATATCTAATTTACCTTCTACTCCTCAGGAAAGACAAATTACAACTCTAGCCTCAGGTGCTGGTGAAAGTAAKATTCATAATTTAGAAGACTTGAAGAAGAGAAATAGCTGAAATTTAATGATAGAAATCAGGTAAGGAAAATAAAGGTAAATAAATTTCTGATTGTTTAAGGAACCAAGGTAAGTGTCCTGACATTGAGCAGCCTTCCTAGTCCAACACAAGCCATGAAAGTAAAATCCTAATTTTATTTCTTGCCTAGTAATAATTCTAACAGAAAAATGAATACATAAGTATATATGTGAATTACACAAAGATGATTTCTCAAAGTTTTTCCACTATTAGGGTGATATATGTGTCCATCCATGAGGAACTGCACAATATCCTGACATCCTTGACAAATAGCATTAGCAAAACTTTTCTTGACCAAGTTCTTTCCATTTCCTCAGGTTCTAACGATTTGTATCCCAATGGCAAAGATAGAAGTTATGACAGAAGTAGATTTTGTGGACGTTAAGAAAAGGCATGATGTGTTGTAGAAAAGAATAGCTTTTTCTTCATTTCTATTCCTTCTACCAAAACTTTTCTGAAATAAAAGTTAAAATCTCCTCTTGCCTTATCACAGGACTCTTTTTTCCATCCTAGCATGAAGAAATGCATGAAGCTTTAAGGTACTTGACACTTAGATTAAAGCAACACTCCTGCATGAAGACTACATTCATAACTATGAAGAAAGGCAACAAACACTTGTAGAGCAATAATTATCTGCAGTGAAAATTATCTAGAGCAGTCCTACCAAGAGTTATTCAGCACTGGAAAATTTTACTCATTACGTATTTCCACCAACTGACTATTGACATATGTGATCAAGTAAATGACAAAAAAAATTCAGCACGCAAGAGATGGGGAGGGAAACAGGAAAGAAATACAAGGGCAGGAAAGACAGAAATATTGGTCAAATCTTCATATCTTGGTATAGAGGAAGTCAAGTCTTTACTATTTGCAGCTGCACTAATGTGCCCACTTATCAGACTGAAATACTGGGGTTAGAAATGTACCAGTATAGAACACAGATCTTGCACACATTCTGATTTAAGGTAGAGATGGTAACAGCCAGCCAGCAAAAACAACATGGTCATCTAGAGCTTGAAGGCTTTTCATTCCTTTGATGATAATGTCAGCAATTTACTCCTGCCTGGAGTGTATTCTTAACGATTTGGGTGGAGGGAGAAAGAAACTTACGTATAGTTTTAAAAGGTTCATACAAGGAGGAGAAGTGAAGAAACATCTCTTGAGAAAGAAACTCAGGCACCTGGGAAGCAGAATTTGTACTCACAGCAGATTTGCCCTTTCAAACAAGTGTAGTATCCATTAAGCTCATTCCCCTTTTAAACAACTCTTGCTTTTAATTACAGCTCAAATTATGTGGAAAAGGGATGACCTTTCAGGAGATAGAAACTTCAGCAAAATTCCTCCCTCTCCAACTGTCAATGCTGAAAGGTTTCAAAGCCTTAAAAATGTCTTACTAATTCCTCTATTTCCAGATAGCTTACAATGAAAAACAGAAAACAGAGTATAATGTACAAGAACACAGTTAACAAAGTATAGAGGCTACTACTGTAATAATAACAAGTAACTCCTATTTGAACATAAATTCTGTCAAGACTACTATATATACACTTGAAGAGTCTTAAGCTTGTCTTAAATACTCTCATACTTGTAAAGCTGTCATGGAACAGTGGTAACAATATCCAATCTCAGTCATGTGCTTTTCCATGACTGTGATCTTTTATTTGGGGTTGAGCTCCTAATCTGTCGTTACAGGAAAAGGGAAGATACAATAGCCTTAAGCAAATTAAATTATACATCTAAAAGGTATTTGAACACATATCTATTTCCCTTAGGCTGCTTTACCTTTGAGAACCTTCAAGAACACATCAATAGGACGAGGCTGCTCTCATTTTGCTGCTCAATAGGCAAATTACTTAAATATTATGTGCATAGGTAGCAAAGGATATGAACATCTCAAACAAGGCTTTCACTCAGTTTGAAGTTTTCTCCTCTCTCCAATCACTGTCAGAAACAGACAAGGAAAAACCCACCTCTGCCTTCTATGCTAAAGTTTTCAGTGTGTGTACTCTTGCTTTCCTCTCCCAATTTAATTCTTCTCTTTGCTCTTCACTCTTTACTTCAGAAGTGAGCTTAACCATGGCCAAAAAAATACCTAAATAAATCTCCCCACAGATCAAGGTCTTTCATCCTCTCATACCTAGTTCAGTTGTTACAACAAAAAGAGTCAAAGAAAACACATACTCTGAAAATCAAAAAATAGTCACTTCTAAACTTTGAGGGTCCTGAATTATGTACCAGCCGAAATATCAAAAATCCTGTAGCAGTATAGCTGATTTATGAATAGCATTAGTAAACAGAGCCCCAGATCTCCCTCTGATACTCCTAAGTATTTGGAGAGCTCTGAAGCATTATTGAAAGAACAAATAAAATTTCTGAAATGTGTCAAATATGTTCTCTAAAAATATTTTTTTTCTTTTTCATTTGAATTAAAATTCACTTACCAAGTCAGAAAATTAGGACATCAACAACTGAAATATTTTTTCAAGTTTCAGGTTTAATAATATAAGCTAATAAGCTAAATATATTTAGAACCTTTCTGATAATAGCAGTGATTTTCAGTTGCCTCAAAGTAATTGCACACTAACAACCTACTTTTACACCATTGCCACTGAACTCCTTTTGGTCTCAGAAAGCAATAGTAACACATACCCCGCCAACCACAATACATACATTTGTTTAGTGGCTGTTGTTCAAAAATAAGCTCAATAGACTAACTGCTGCCTAGAAGCAAGCTGGCTAACTGTTCTGCACTAACTTTTCACTTGGAGGTAGTAAAAATGAGGTTTATATTAAGCTACTCCATACAACGGCACTTAAGCACTTTGTCATAGAACTATACATTTTGTTCCAAGTGCCACATAGATACATCCAAATCACCCCTGCACACCAAATTCAAATACCAAAATCATTTAAAGTGTGAGTATATACTGCTTTTTTAGGCATTGCTCAGAAACAGGATAAACTTGCTTGCTTAATGCCCTGCTTTACTAGATCAGCGATATTTCTATATTATTATTATTACTCCCATACCCTCACTTGTTACATATATCTCTTGAGAGCATTTTGCCATGTAGATATACCTTTAGTCTCTCCATGGGGAGATATCAGAAGGAATAGCTAAAGCATTTGTTCTCTATACCTACTTATTTTACATTAATCATCCTATACATGTATCAGTGGTTGATAGCAATTTTGTAATCAGGAATCAATTCAGAAGATTACTCATACTTCAGGAAAACATTACCTGTTTCTATAACTCTTCAACATAAAACTCAAAGATATATTTCCATCACTCATAGAAAAAGTGCTCAGTAGAAATTAATACCCACAGGAGTGACAAATGCCCTGATGACAAATACTTTTTTAAGTAAATAATAAAGATTTGTAGTAAGATCTCCCATTTTCATCAGGGGACAAAGGCAATTCCAAAGTTCTCTCTATACTCACTATAATTGATACAGCAAGGATGACACGCTGTCCATTTATCACAAACTGATTTAAGTCTTCCTAACACTCCCAACTTAAATGAAAAACTTCTGTATGAGACAAGAGGTTTAATTATACGCATGACAAATTTAACAAGTCAGTATTTTTGCAGGAGTCTTTTTAAAGCAAAATAATGAAAACTTTTAATTTTTGACTGCAAAAGAAAGAAATACAAAAAACCAACAAAACCAAAGAGATAAAAAAAGCTTTTATTTTTCCTACAAACTTAATCTATGCCACACCATATATGGCAAGGTATCCAATAAAAAGAACTTCGAACATCCTTTCCTCAAGCTTAGCTCTGTAATTAGAATTAAAGAAGATGTAAAATGAGCATCTGGCCTCATCTGTTTTTTTCTTGCAGTCTAAAAAAAGAGAATATTAATGTCTCAGACCTACAGTCAAAGGACTTTTATGCCAAAAAAATCCACCATGTGCACATACACACACACACACAGAAAAACCTGCTCCTGCTACAAACAGCCACATATTTGCCCTGCTGTTTTGTGCCTAAATAAATCTAAAATATAACACTGGCTTTAAAAATCCAGCTATGAAGAAATTACCACACTGTTGCTATAATTTTTTACATCAGTGAGAATATCCTTCTAGTGCTTATGTTGTGTGTATATATATCTCAACATTTTATTTTCCTGTTTCCCCTAGAGAAGCACTCAGCTTCTTTTGTTCCATTAGTTAYCTAATAAAGCAACACGAAAGTAAACACAAGACATGAAGACATGAAAAACATTGCAGTAAACCAATAAAAACAAACAGGAAAGTATATGAAGATGTTAAGTATATGAAATTATTCCCTAAAACCAGAAAACAAATATTAAGCATACTTAGTCCCTTTAAATAGACTATGTAAGCTAAAGATAAAGAATTATTCACCAAGCAACCAAATCCAAATGCTAACTTAATAACAAGAAAATTTAATCATGTGCAGCAAGTTGCTGCTTCTTTGGTTGCTTAGTCATTTGGGTTTGCTTGAGGTTTTTTAAAATAGAAGCTAAGAATTACATAATGTAACCCAACATACAATCAATCACCAAAATCCATCAAGAAATATGATGCCTATTGTGAAACCACACTGCAGGATCATGCTTTCATTCCAAATCAGTGATATGGGGACAGCAAGGGACTAACAGACACAACCAAGAAACGCACCAACTACAAATAAATTTTAGTATTGCTAAACAACTGTAAGAATTGGATGTGCCTAAGAGCACTCACACATAGCAATACACCACATGCTTTGTTTTCATTCAAGTTTTCATTACGTATTTTGCAGGGGGTTTTTTCAACAGTCTGACAGAGCATGTCACTTTCATTCCTAGGTCAGAGTTCTACCTTGAATTCACTATAACCCATCAGAACCTTTAACATATAAACAGGACTTCTGGTGATTTTTTTTCCCTCAGATAGTGTTGTAGTTAATACTACAAGTCCATGAGCATGTAACTAACTTTCCATACCAAGTTCCTCAAATAAATGTAACTTTGCTTCCTACAAAAAATGTCTTAATGAAGACAAATTGACTGTTTACAGTTTCTAACATTTCAGTGAAAAAAATCATCAAATCTGATGAAAATAATTAATTTTACATCAAAAAGTCCACATTTTATAAGAAAATGATACAAAAATCCCACTGGATAAGGCTATTTTCTATCTAAAAACTGATTGCTTTCTACACATGTTCAATCTAAAAACTACTTTCATCTTCTGCTGAATTCATCAATAGTCCTACAGAATCTGAAACAATTTTGTTTCAAACACAAAATTTTCCCAAGATACTCAAAAAACATACAAATCTAGTTCAGAATAGTGTCTTCAGAGCAGCAGCTCGAGCTGAATGCAAGCACAAAAACTATGGGAATTGGCTGCTAAGAGACACCTGGGCCATAGTTCAGGATATTCAAGTTACATTTCATATAGTAAGTGCTCCCCTAGGATATGAAAAATTGAGGTCATGCTCTTGATTTCTGCTGTTCTTGATTAGTTATTGCTTATTCTTCAGTAAGTTATTGTGAAAGACTTACAACAAAAACACATCTGCAGAAGAACAAGGAGGTTTACAAATAAGGCAAGTTTCTACAATTCATGTACTGTAAGCCAGTGTTCAAAATAAGCTGTTGATTTGTGTGTTACAGAAATGTTAAACTTTAAAGGAGCTAAGGCACAGGAAGGGGCGAGTGGTTTGTGTCCAGACATAAAGGAAATATCATGGAATTTTCAGGAACAGAAAAATACGCTAAAGAGATGGGATAGCTGCAGTTGCAGAAACTAAGTGACAAATTCCAACGCAATTTACTTTCAGCTTTACCGTTTAACATAAAAATTTGAAATATGTCCAAATAAGATAAGCTATGTAAATGCCCAAAAAGATTTGGGGTTTCTTGACGTATATTCCTCTTGAATAAACTTGAAAATACTGAAAAGAATAGTGCTTGCTCAGTATAGTTATACCTGCAAATAACAATCTAGAAATTAATCTACATGTTTTTACACACCTGACCTGATATTTAACAGCACCTACATTATTTGCTCCTGCACAGCAGATCCCTCCACAAATTCTGTTTAGGATACTTCTATTGCATTAGTAATGAGAAACTTAATGTAAAAGAACTTTGCAAGTTTCAGTGGTCCAAAAAACGAGTGGATTTAACATCTTCTAAAAAAAAAGAACCAAATAATTTCAGACACTACAGTAGTTTGACAGTTCGTAGTATTTCCATTTTTTTTGTGTATGAAATGCGAATTTGGCTGTCAAAGTAACTGGTCCTACAATTAATCTTTCCAAAGTAGTAGAGCTTCACTTTCTGAAATGTCAAAGTAATCTTCTTGTATCAAACCCACCAATAAGGCATTACCTATACCAAAAGCAAACAACTCAACTGTTTTATCTATTTAAAAAACAACGCCACACTATTGTATTGAACAGCAAAAAAAAAAGAAATAAACTGGCCTGATAGTAACAATCTTAACACAAATTAATAAGCTCAGTCAGGAATCAGAGCAAGTGATTTCAAAGGAAGACTACTCACAAGGCTTACATTAACCAAGAGCCTAAACTCTTTGCTGGACAGAACACAGAGCACTCAAGGCATCGTAAATTCAAATTCAGGATGCAGAAATCAAATCTCAGTAGCAATTAAATAGGATGACTACAGTGTCAGTTTAGTTCAGCTTAGAAATCCAGTGTCCGAACCTCTCTAAGACTGATACCAATGTATCAAAGTATTGGTCAGTGGTACTGGAATAAAAATTAATCTTTACAGTTAACAAATGTATGCATGAATAAATCAGTGTAACTGACCATTTCATCATTCATATTTAAGGATGCCCTAAGTGTGCTCAAACATTAATGATTTTTGTGAAAATTAAGACTTGGCACTCAGTCTTATTTTCATGACATTAGTAAGATATTTAAGGAAACATGCAAGCTATTTTTAGTATAAAAAAATATAGACTCCTAGAAACTAACTAGGAATCTGATCTAGTAAAAGAATCAGATCAATCCCACTTCTCCAAATAAACACATATAATAGGCTTGCTGTATAGGGTAACTAGACACCAATGAGATAAGAACTCTGGGTACTCAAATGCCTTTGGATGAATATATTCTCACAAATTGTGCTGTTCCATTCTCACAAGAAATCATGAAACAATACTTACATGATCATAAAACGGTGACTTTTCTTTAGAAACCCTCTAAATTATTCTTAAGCTTTCTCCCTAGAGTGCTGATTTAATTGCTGTGTGCAAGAAACTGAACAGAGAGAAAATAACATAAATTGAGCAATGACAATGAAGTAGGTGAGAAACAGTAAATCAAAGGACAATATGGAATAATTATTTCATATTTGTGTTATTTTTCTAAACTTAAAGCAAAGGTTATTAGGGTCAATAATATGGTTATTTTTCTAAACTTAAAGCAAAGGTTATTAGGGTCAATGCAATACTATTTTGTATTTAGCAAAACACTTAAGTATTCTGCTGTTCCATAATACTCCACATATTTTCCTCAAATTTTTCTTAGAAAGCCAATATATAGTGTTTGAAGATCTGAGGATTCTTCCCTGTCCTACAAATCTACTGGGCAGCAGAGATACCAGCCAGTCATTACAAATACCTGTTCCTAACACCTCAAGCCAAAAATTCACTCAGAACAGCAATACACAGCTAAATAACAGTATCGAGTCCTTAACTAATTTTACGCTGTTGGAGTGAAGCCCTTAGCCTCCCTTTAATCCCCTATAACTCGATTATTTCTTAAACCCTTTTCCAGTGAACAACCCACACTTTCTACGGGCCATTTTCCCTGCCAAACTGCCCTAGTTTATAATAGAAATTAGGTATGCAATTCTGCCTAAATGAAAAAAAAAAACAATCCAAACCACAAAAATACAAAAGTATCTGTATTTTGAAAAGCAGAAGGCATTATCTAAGTCGCAGTCAAATTTCACAAAATACACATACAAATAAAACAGACTCTTTATATAGATATTTACCTTAAGCAAGCACACCATTCACTCAAATCCTTCATTAAGAAACTTAAACTTGCAGGAGGAAAGCAGGAAAACTTCCAGATTCATACAGTCTACTTATCAAAAAGGACAAAAATAGTCCAACTCTGAACTTCCACTCAAAGTTTAAAACTCAAATAGAATGACAAAAAATTCTTCCAAATTCATGACCCATGAGATGATAGGATCTGGAATTCTGATCTGAATTGATACACAAGTTTTTTAGATAAGAAGTTCTATTTCTGATACAATGCAACTGTACTGCCCAGCTTTCCATTAACATAGGTTCAGGGAGGGCAGGGAGTTCACATGCTTACTAACACTACCCCCCAAGGATGGCTGGTGCTGTTGACCTTCAATTTCAGAGTTTATAATCTCATGTATTTAATTGATTAAAACAGAAGCAATCCTGACTATTTAGATCCAGGTTGAAAAAGTAAGAAGTTCTTTCTTCACCCGTTTTTCCAGTTCACTCATACCAAATACATAAAAATAAACTGTAGAAAAGGCATAAAATCACTGGTTCTTGCATGGAGACTCCAAGCAACACTAACAATTGAGGTGTTTATGGGACTGACCAGGGACTTGAACCTGGTAAAGGTTGAATAGGCAGGGACATGTATCACTGTGACCTGTGTCAATGAAATCTCCATATGGAGAAAGTACATTAAGTAAATCCTTACAGCTGACATAACAGCAATAAAATTTTGACGTTCACCTCTAATTTTCTGGTGAACGTCATAAAAGGAAAGTGACATTAAATATTTTGATTTTTAGTGAAAATATTTAAACATAAACAACCCAATCATTGTGTTGCCTGGTCAAGGACGAAAATAATAAATAGCTTAGCTGATTTCTGAATAAAGATGAGGAAAAAATGCACATGTTAGAAACATCAAGCGATCCAGTAACTTTGTAAGAAAATAAATCTGAGACAAGTATAACAGAATGTCACTTCAGCAAAATAAGCAGGATACACCATAATAAGAACAGAGAATAAATACAGACTTCAAAAAATTTAGTTACAATTATACTATGGTATATCTTACCTAAACTAAGTTTTTACATGCTCGGCCTACAGATTTGTACCTTACTTTGGACATCTAAGAATTAGATACCAGATGATCAATCTACTCTAGCACCAGATGGAAGAAACAACTACTGTGTAAATCCATTCCAGTGCTTTGCTTTGCCATAAACTCTGTGATTTCCCACAGAATTAAGCCACACAACAGATGTTTTAATAACTCTGACAAAATAGGTTGCTCAGCTTTAGTTTTTAACAGTATTATTATCTATATAAATGGCCTTTCTGATACAGGATGAAAATTTTACCTCGGTAATATTGTCTTGCTATGCACTGTGCATCTTTTTTAATGCTTCTCTGATTTTATTTTTTTCTACTTACTAATTGTCACTCTCCAATTTAATTGAATTTCTGTACTGTTTTGCACAGTGCAACATGGGATTCAGCTACGGGGAAAGCAGAGCGATCATACAATATGCAGTTCACTGTAGGAGCCTGGCATGTAAAGGCAGCACAGAGGCACCTACCTACAATTCCATGAAGCAATGCAGCAAATGAATCAGACACAGACCTTAAATACACAAACAGAAATCCTTGGGGATAAATTAGCCAAAATGAAATACTTTGTTTCAGGTCAGTGAAACTGAAAGATTGTTTTCTACCCGCACCTCACAAATGGCTGAAGAGGGCAGGCAGGGGAGAAGAGCAGCAGAATAAAAAACAAGTAACAACTCATTCACCAAAATAATTCATTGAAAAGGAAAATAAAATCTCCAGTCAAATAGAGTAATGTAACAAAATAAAGAAACAATGTTTTCATTGTGCTCCATAAGTAGCAACAAACTTGGAATTCCCTTATACCTAATAAATTGAAAAAAAAAAAAAAGGAGGGACCCCCCCCAACAAAAGTCTTGGTATTTATAGTACTTTAGAACACTAGATACAATTTTCTACTGGAAAGAAGTTAAAGAAGTCATTGGTGGCTTCATTTGTTCTCCAGTTCAAATTTGCTTTCTTTCCATTTTTCAAAGATGCAAAATATATCCAGAAGTCTGTTTTGTAGACTTAATGATCAAATAATGATTTTAAATAAGCAGACTGGCATAATTCCACCTCTCACAAACATCAGTGAACATATCCTCAGTGATCTCGATTAGATGAGACTCCCTGCAAAGCAGGTTCAGATCAGTCTAATACAACATCATCCCAGAGAAATCCACAGTGCAGATTTGATAAAATGGGGAAAACAATCCTAGATCTTCAAGCAGAAGCATTTGACTTCCTGCAAAACTCTTCAAAAATACACTATTTGAACAACTTCCTTTAACAATTCAGACATCATAGGGTTAGCTGACTACACATCACTGATGCTTTTCAAATTTGAAATTCTAACTAATTCAGCATTATGAAGATTATTTTCTTTTCTTTTTTTCCCTTCATTTTCCTTCAATCAACCACTTCTCTAGATAAACATGAGACATGAAATAATACAGCACAATGTCTTTTGTTTCATCCCTATGCTTGATTACTCTTGGCAGGTTTTTTGGTCTAATGAGCAAGCTGTTTGGCTAAAGCTACCTAAGTTAAACGACTGAAAAATTCAGTTGTCAAATGTGAAAATACATCTACTTCATTTTCAAGCTTGAATTTGTTTTATTGCTGTATAAATGAATGATGTACATTGACATATTTTACCTCAGTTGTATAAATACTGTGAATAATTTTACAGCTATAGAAATTTTAAATTCAACTAGTACTTGTTTTCAGTAAAAAAAGCGTATTTCTGGTAAAACTAAGCAAGAGTAGGATCTGTGTATGTGGGCATTTAGCACGTGCAAATTACTAACCTTTATCTGTATTAGAATAAAAAGCATAAATATCTGTAGAAAAAGCAGTACTATACAGATATTATTAACCAGATGAACTTTTTATTATTAATGTTTGACAGCAACTTACAATATTTTAGGGAAAAGATTTTCTAATATTCATGCTGAATAGTCCAACTACACTCAAACTGGGCCAGAAAGTCACAGTCAAACAATAAAAAAATTCAAGATTCCCTCACTTTCCAACTAAAGGAATATCTGTTTGACAAGAAAGATCTTTTTAAAATCTAAACTATGTAAGATATTATTGCATTTTACCACCAGATAAGCACTGTTAGAATCAAGCATCAGCTTTGCTTCACAGAATAATTTCTCACATTTTCTTAAAGTATTATTTGTCTAACTTCTCCTACCTTTCTTGGAGAAGTTGGAGTTCAAACAAACATTTTCTTGACAATCTCTACATATTCGTAACAGTACTTGCCTTGTGATATTTATAGGCATGTAAAAAGAGAGGTAGTTCTTCCAGTCAGTGAACTGAAACTATTGCAGATAACTGCCTCACAAATCTGAGACATGAATTCAGAATTATTATTTTATTCTGCACTCCACAAACATTGTTAAACCCAAGTCACTTTCAGTACATATCCAAAAACGATCTGCCATCAGTGGGCTATCAAATGGTAAGATAAACCTGAAAACATGATGAGGTTGGACCTACAAAATACCTGTAATATTTTGTGAGGTATTTTGCTCCTCAGAATGAGGGATCGACAGAGTAAAATCTCTTTACATTTTTACTGATCTGAAGTATCAGTTAGCATAGGCATGTGTTTGCGTGTGCCCACACACATGCATATGGGATGCATTCATTTATTATTAAAGAAAACCCCAACAGCCCAAATTTTCCATGTGCTGAACATCAAACATTCTATAATATTAGTACTGTAGAACCTTCTGGGGGAGAAATGTTATTGTCTTCCAGTGAGTAAAAATGTCTTCAACTTATAGAAGCTAAGCTACAATCCAAATCTAGAAAACTTGGAGGAAAAAAAGTGATAGTTTCATATGCCCTAAGAAATTATCATTTTTATACAGGAATGAGGGGAGGGGGAAAAAAAAATAAAGAGGAATGGTAAACATTTAACATACCTAAAACATAAACAAAGACAGAAAGGTATGGTAGCTTTTGTCCAAACCACAGTTCTACCACCGTGTAGAACCCAGTTTATAAATACACATTCAGTCCCAACGAAGAACATTCAAATATTTTGAGGTTTTATATGTCTATATTATTCAATTTGAAGTACAAATCTGCATAGTTAGTCCTACTTCTGCATATCCCTCCCTCTCCATCTTCATGAGACTACACCCGCAGATCTCAGAGTGAAATCTCATGATTCATAATCATGTTACACTTAACTTGGCTAAGATGTTACTTACAGTAACTCCAAGGAAGTTTTGGTCATATACCCCTGCAAGCTTTGAGAGGATATTTTCTTTTGAGAAGCCCATGAATATCAGTGGATATCACAAGTGGAACCAATTGCCTCTTTTTCTAACATAATTGTGTCTTTTTCTTAATAGTGTAAAGAAATTCTGTCCACTCATGCCCCAAGTACCAGAGTTCATTAAAATAGGACCTTGTAAATGCCTACCAAGAATTCTGGAGTAAAGTTAAATATATACACCTGTATATAAAATAAGCACATGTATGAAAAATTGAACAGTTTAATAGTTTAGGAGAGAAATGCTAGATTTAATAAGATTTTAAAAAATAGATATGTACTTGGTGTGCTTTAATCCAGTTCTCATATGAAATATTGTGCACTATTTGCAATACACTGAGCAATCCGACAGCCCTTTGCTGGCTTTGGAAAGCATGAGCTCTTCACATTCATGTTTTTTGTTCCCGGATGTTGGATATGAGACTGCCTACCTAATTCTTAGTAAGTTTAAACACTTGAACACCAGATTAAGACAATGAATACATATCTTGGTGATTATCTAAATGAAAATTCTAAAGCCATTTCTCTATCTTCCTTAAGATTTGGATTGGCTTGCACTCCAACATCATTTGTGATTTTTCACATAAAAGCAGTTGGCTTTTATTGACAATGCACACAAGAAAAATTCTGTGAGGATGGTAGAACAGAATTCCTTTTAAATAGCAAATCAGCATAAGAAAAATCAATCACCCATCCCAGTCATTTGTCATATTTGGGCCAACGAAGGAAACACTTCCAGATCAGATCAGATCAGTATGAATTTAAATGGTATTCTTCCTCATTTTTTTGCAAAACAGCATAAATCTATTGCTAGATCATCTGGGAATATTGCAGCTAATTTATTCCCTCACAGTGCAGGCCTTAGAGATCAAGCCTTGATCTGTGCCAGTAGCACACATAAAGATTCTTGAAACCTGAAATGCTTTTGCCAAACTAGAATTTCTGGGTGTAATATAATCTGCCAGGATAAAAGTAAATAAGCCACTATATACAGGTAAGCATGTTATCAAATCAAATGGTCTACTCTGGCCCTAACTTTATGAATACCAAGAGTTCTCAGAATTTGACACGGACTTTCTAAATCTGACCAAAGAGGTTAACGTATTCCTTTGCAAAAGGCTGGAAGGGCACTTTCTGCAATGGATTCTTGACACTGCTTTACATACCAATCAATTGACTCCACTTCTAAGAATCCCTGTTTGGGTTTTCTCCTGAAGTGATGTTTCAGTCACCAACACGAGCCCTGCCAAATCCCCAAAGATATATGCATCACTAAATATATATCCCAACACTCTTCACAGTAATAACTTCCCTCTGTTTTAATGAATAGCTGGTAAAACACAGGTCATTTTTCATATGCAGTAGCATGTAACAAGGAGTAAGTTCTGTACTTCTCACTGCTATGCTACAAAGATTTAACAACTGGAATGGAATTTCATCATCAAGTGCAAGCTCAAAAATGTCAAAGGAGTTTGTTTTCAGCTGTATGGCAGGCCCCAGTGTAAGTGCACTACATAAAATTGTTTGATGACTTGCAGACTTTTTTAGAGAGCTACTGAACAAGCTGCAAACTGACAGTCTCTTCTGAGTCAATGATTACATATCACAGGAGAAAATAAAAAATTAGTTCATAAGAATTTTCTGCAGCAAAATGTCAAGCACTGGATACTCTGTAATAACAATATATTAAGATAATACTTTCTGGAAATAGTAAAATACCAAAGGTTTGAATAATTTTAATCTTTTAAACCCATTCTCTTATTGTGTTCTGTTACAGCAGCCACTTGCAAAGACAGTAACAGACCAGTGAAATCACATCCTCATTGTAATGTGAAAGCTTTGTCATGTTTATAATTTCATACTAGCTCTCCTTGTGTCCTGTCCAAGGCTGGTACCTTACACTGCACCACCTTTTTTAGGTACATCATTAATTCCTACATAATTTGCCCTACCGTAATCTCTCAGTGTGAAATGGGAAAGTAAAAGTGAAAAACCATTTTAAAAAAATCTAATAACCAAAGATAGTTCAAATTAGAATTGAATGCCCAGTGAACCTCTGAACACCGATATTACTAGCCACTAACCTTTCCCTTTCAGAAATTAAATTTCAAGAAATATGAAAATTACAAGAACTTTTAGTATGATCCAGTATGCTAGCATTTACTACCATTGCCTCCATAGTATTTGTTTCTAAAGCAAACAGGCAATATTTTTAGCATTAAGCAGTCATAGTGGGACTTACAGATGCAGAAAAACAAGCTGTCTATGGTTACTAAGACATTAAAATATGTCAGGTGAAGACAAATAGGATAATAGAAAACCAACAAACAATAGGAGAAACACCATTGCAAAATCAGTATCAAAAATTTCAAGAAGGTCTACATTAGAAAAATAACCACAAAACAAAACTACAGCTATTTTACTAAAGTACTTTGTAAGTACTGATAGAAAACTGGCAGAAATACCTTGGTTAGAATAAAAGTTTCCTTATGCTCGAATTCTTGCAAGTTGTTCTAAAGCTAGGTTCCAAAAAAATAACCAGCTGCTCAAAGATTTTCTTATTTCATTCAGTGTATCTTCCAGGGAATGGAATGGGGGGGTAGAGACAACACAGACACACCAGGAGTCATGAGACAACATGGACATGACACAGACACAACACGACTGCTTCAACTCAGTTGAAGGAGTCACACTCGAAAACTGGCCAAGACTTGCAAACGTACTAATCCAAGCTATTATTTCTCTTTTCCGCGGATAGTTACATCAAATGCTTCAATTATTATGAATTAATGGAAACTGACGGGATGAGAAAAAAGAATTAATGGTGTTAGTCTAAAAATATTCTAATTCTGCTCAATGCACTGCTTTCTACATCCTGCCACCCCTTACAGAACCTCTTAGACATTTTTCCTTTCTGACTGTAAAGCCAAGATAGCCTATGCACTTTCTGTTACCCTCTATTTGTGTATTACAAAGCTATTTATACTACACTATAATAAGCACAGATGGCTAGAGTCAATCCCAATAAGATTTAATGGAAAGACAAGAGAAGACTGGGTATCCATAGCCACTAAATAACCTACAGCACATAAAATAAAGATTATTCTTCAGAGAAAGGAGATAAAGATAAGATGAAACAATGTTATCAGCTTTACTTTAGATTATGAGGGCAATCTAAGGAAAAGCACATTACCATTTACTTAAACTTCTAAACGTTAGCTATATAAAGAGCTTCCAAGTTAATGCCTTCCAAGAGACATTTAAGAGTTCAATGTTAACAATAGTTTGAGATTAGTAGACTCTGCCTTTTCAGACAAAAAAATACTTGTCACTAGAAACAGGCAGCAAAAACAGACGATAGGAAAAGTAATCATGTGAAAGAAAAAAGGAATCCACACTTGAGAATGAACAGAAAGCATATATAAAACTTAGAAGCCTTTGTCTGCTATTTATAAGGAAAAATTAAGATTTCCATTGCTCTTTCCCATAATAATTTGTCACATTCAATCTAGAAGTTATGAACAATTCAATAGCTTCTTAAATTTCCTTAATTATTTAAAATTAATACAAAGTCCTAACACTTTCACATATTTTACAGCTTAAAAAAGAGCGATCAAGTCCTTATTAGTTTCATTTCAAAGGTAGTAATTACAGGTGAAAGTACAAAATACTTATTCTTTCTGTCAGACCTCCTAGACTTCAAAATTTTTCCTCCTTCACCATATAAATAAAACTCAGATCATACAAAGCAAGTCACGTAAAAAAAGTGACTGATACTACTTTAGAAGTGCTGATAACAAGTTTCAACTAACACACTGACAAATGGAAAAGATGCAATGCCCTATTTGAAAAAGTAACTTTAACTTATTACAAGTCCTTGGTTTGACTTAGGCAACATAAAGCAGCAACTAATCTTTCATGTTTTGCATTCCATTTTTTCCTGATGTCATGATCATGACATATATATGTCGTAAAAGAGCTGTCATACCCACTAATAAGGTTTTTTACCCTGAACCATAAAAAATACAGGACAAATAAGCCTACCAAACCTATTTTCACAACTAGTGAGATAACATGAGTGAGGAAAGACAATGAGTGCTGCACTATCCAATCCTAAATACTGACTTCCAAAGCACATTTAGGATCCTTCATAAACTAGGAGGGCTTCTTGCCCAACACAAAAAAGCTGTTGAACAGAAGTCCTCCTCCTCTTCAAATAAAGTTATTGGTACTCCAATCTGGAAACATAAAAGCCTTCCAAATATTTACACGGTAATCACAAAATGAAGTGCAAAGAACTTGTGATGAATCCTTTTTAAAAGAGCCTTTGGCCTGCTCAGTTGTATAGAGATGTAGCTGCAATCCACTGCTGGACAGAGATGTTCTGCTCACAACACCAGTACAGTTGGTGAGGAGTTTAGTTGAGGGGCAGTGTGGGGCAGTGTTTGTTTTTGAGAAGCCTTAAGCCTCCAAAGCAGACAAGATAATAATAAATGCTGGCTGTTACTGAATTGGTATGGAGACCAGGTGTTTGATTTATCTCCTTTCCAAACACAGAGGTTTGGTTTTCACTAATGCTGAAAAAACATACTTTAACTATTTCCAAAAGACTCCTCTGCGAAGCCAACATGAGCAGCCCAAACTTGCCACTCGTTGTAGAAAGCAATACATTTGATGGTCAATGTGAGAACACTTTACAGTGAGGCAGAGTAAAAAGGAGTATTAGCAGTGCAAACTTCCTCTTCATAGCTGATTGGTTTTACGGCCTGTTCAATTTTCTTCTACCTTCTTTACCTTTGATAACTGTATTAACATGGAGGGATGATAGGTAACACTGTAGTATGATGCAGCTGATTACAATGATCAACAAGATCATATTTCATAACAATACTATGCCACAGTGGAGTTGTGGAGTTCATTTATCAATGTAAATTTGCAAATACAGGAATCACTTAAATTATGACCTCTGAAAAGAAAAGGTAAAAATCACTAACTAGCAAGTTAGAGCCTAAAAAACTCTCTTCAAGCAGCAAGTAAAATTTACCATATAAAATACAGTCTTTTTAATGAACACAAATACACAAGACACTGTTTATAAATATCAAATACTAAAATGAGTTACTCTGTAGACAATGTTGCTTCATTGAATTTTAAAGAAATAAAAATTAAAGTTCCTGAAGAGGAAGTCTGAAAGACTTTCAGATAGTGATACAACAGACAACTATGGCTGTATGCAATTTTGTCCAACCGACTGTAAAGACAGTATAAAAAGACAAAGTGATTATAAATGACAAAGCCATTGTATTTTGCTCTAGGATTAAAAACACCACCACTGTTTGGAAAGTAATCAGAAAGAGAAGAATAATTCCTATATTCTGTTTTTCTCCACAGATTTACAGCATTATGAGTAATGAAGTTTTGCTAGAAAAGATTTAGGATGTCCTAAGTAAGAGAGTATAAATGTAATGCCATTTCTCGATCACATTTTTCAAAAAGAATAATCTTTATTTCAGACAAACTGCTGTGTATATACATATATTTATCAAAAGTCTAGTGCAATCATCATAGATAAGACCATTACCACAAAGTATTATAAATATAACAAAATATGAMTGAAGAAGATACCCCTAACAGCATCTACTGAAAAGCCTCAATTCCCAAGCCTGAAATAGACAGAGGATATACTCCCATGGGCTAGAACCTCCCAGCATCATGACACCACTGGCTGCTGAAGCAGCCTAACCAGGCAGCTTGAAAAACCTTAATAAACACATCAACCCTGAGACTTATTTTAGTGACAGACGTGAAGAGTTGCAGCTACTCAGCAACTGGACTGCAGCAGCATTAAGATTGGGTTAAAAACTCTTCCCCCCCAGCTACTTCAGGCAAAAAGCAAACATACTCTTGTATATAACCCAAAACGTTTGATTTACACATACAACTTAAGGGAGTTGATATTTGACTTATCCCATCTCCTCCCATCTTTAAGATGGAAAGTCTCCTATTTAAAAATGAGAGCATTCTCAATTTTTGCACAAGATGTGGGAAGGTAGGTAGCCTCTAACACACATCTAGTTTCCCACTGTTACACGTTAAGGCACAGTTCTTGCCTAGACCTATTTCATCACTTTCAACAGATTTGTCAGAATGATCAAGACCTTTCAAAGAATTGAAGAGTCAGTTACAATTCTGCCTGTACAAAATACTGAAGAGATCTTAGCTAGTAATCTCACATTAATAACACTTACTGACAAAACTGACATTTTAAAAGATGTTAAGAGAGCTAGGTTTGGCTTGGGTTTTGGGTTTTTATAAATAAAATATCATATCCTAGTTTATTAAGTTCTGTAAGGGTTCCCTTTCTAAATGACTGTGTTCTTTCTCACTGTGATCTAAAACTCTTAAGAAACTGAGCCAATGAGCCAGAAATCAGGGTCATTATCTTTCACATTAATCAGTCCTGTCAGTTAAGTCTTAAGTTAAGCCTTTAAATACTTCTTTTCACACCAGAATTCCATCTCGCCCTCACATCTGTAGGGTATTTAAAGTCCGCAAAAAATATCCTACTCTGACCAGGGAATTAAATTACAAACACAGGCCTTTATTTTAACTCTGCGAGACAGCTACCCTTACATATGTTTCAAATGCTATTGTTCCTTAACAGGAGGCCACATTTGAATCACTAATTAAATTGCTAATCACAATTTCAAACCCAATAAATTACAGTCACACAAGTAAATTTATTAATTATATAAAAATGTAGGATGTTAATAAAACTTCTCCACCATGTTACATTTAAGGATGATAACTGGTCAGTGCTCTTAGGAGTAAGATATTTTTCTAATGCATTCCTGTACAGCTAGATTGAGGCATAACTTATTTTTTTTACAGTTATATGTTATGAATTACTGAAAACTATCCATGTTTTAAAGAGATAGCCTTGTGAAGTATTAGGACCATCCATAAATATTCCAGATTGAGTACCAATCAATAGGACATAAGCACTCTGCACAAGAAATAAAAGCATACCCTTCACCAAAGTACCAGCCTTATAAAATTTACACAGTGTAAAAATAAGCCAGCATATTTGTAAATTGCCTCAGAAGAATCAGTATGCAGTACTTCCTCAAAGCAGTCCCTCTTAAAACCCTTGGGGACACCTACTTGTCACAGAATAAATTATCTGGCTAATATCCAATATTACGGTACATGTCAGTGGGCACCCAGGAGACAGGCATTAGAGAGCACTCAGTAGTATGTAGGGTAGTCCTTACATAAATGGCTTTGCCCAATTATAAAACATAACTGATGTACTTATTTTGGAGTTTTCCACCGACAGCCTTTAATCCTAGAACATTTGTATAGCACCACATGTTAGCTTCCCCCCCCCCCCCCCGCCAAAATCACAGGTCCCAAAGCACAGCACACTGAACAGGTATATTTCACATGAACCGAAGTTCTTTTAAGACATTCAAGGCAAACAAAAACATCTAATTGGGAGTGTTCTCAAACACCAGAATTATGCTGTTCAATAAAAACTACTGGGGAAATAAGTTCTCCCACAACTGTAACAGCAGCTCTTTCCTGGTTGTTTAATATAAGTAGCCAAGTTTGCATCCCACATGCAACACAGAAATAAAGCTAGAAAATACATGCATCACAAGTGACTCCAGGTCTCAGAAAAATAAGAGACTTCTTGGAGACATTTACTTCAGCTTGCTACACCGAGCTGTAGCACAAGAAGAAACCTGTTGCCTCTGAAGTTGCAAACCAAATCAGTGCTTGACACCAAATCAAAGAAATCCAGTAGGCTAAACAGTAAAGAAAACAGAAAATTATTTTGCATGGTTCGAATTCAGATTTTTAAGTGACACCAAAGGACGCAGGATACTGGATGATCAAAACCCATCTTTCCCACTGAAAGAAATGTGAAGGACTTTTGAAAATTGGTTGTGTTTCACTCAACTTGCAGCAAAGACAGACCGAACTGGGCGCACAGGCGAAGCACGCTGAGGACAGAGCCACCTTAGAGCGGCAGGTTTCGTAACTGATGAGATTCGGGTCAGGCTGGGGCTGCTGCTCTGGGCTCCGAGCAAGGCGCTCCGGACACCGCGCACCCGCCCGCCGATGTCCTGACACGGGCGGCGCTCGGACAGCCCCGGCACAGCCCCCAGCCGTGAGCGCTGCCCCTTCTCCCCCCGCCCGCCCTGCCGGCACTTCCGACAGGGCACGGCGAGACGCGGCGGTGCCGCCTGCCGCCCCTGCCAGGTGCGCGGGGACGGAGGCGGCTCTGCCCCGAGCGGCACGGGCGGAGCGGCCCCTGGCCCAGCCCGGCCCGGCCCCGCCGCCCCCCTGCATCCCTGCCCGCAGCGAGGCGGGAAACGGGAAGAGGGAGGACGAACGCGGCTCCCGCTGCACCGCCCGGAGACCCGCAGGGCGGGAAGCGGCTCCCGCGGCACCGGCCCGCTGGGCCCCGAAGGTGCGGGCTGGGCGCCCCCCGCGGCCCGGGGCACGCCGGGCGGTCGGTCCTCGCCGCTCCGCGGCGGCAGCGCACCGGGAACTGCCCGGCGGGACCTCCATCCTCCGCGCCGAGGCGCCGTAGGGAATTAAAATAAGAATTAAAATTCGGAGAGAAGGGGGGAAGTTGAGGCTGCACCCCAGCCCCCGCGCCCCAAGGGATGCCCTCCACGAACGGAACCAGCGGGAGCGGGCCGGGCGCGGCTGCCGGCTGGCGGGGTGGAAGGGCTGAACTTACGTCTCGGAATTTGTTCCACTGCCCGACCTCCTTGTCGTACTGGGAGATGGTCGTGAGCCATTGTTTATCGTCCAGAAAATTGCCGCTGTCCGGTCTGCCCCCGGCCGCCGCCGCCGCCGGGCTGCACCAGGCTGCSGCACACACGCACACCAAGGCTGCCGCCGCCGTGAGCATCTGGGCGAGAGGAGACACGGGCAGGGGGGTTACCCACAGCGGAGCCGAAGCCCGGCCGGGGGCTGCCGGCGGGGCACGGGACATCCGCTCGCGGCGGGCCCCCTCTCCCGCCTGAAAGCGGCAAGGGGGAAGGGGTAGGGGAGGCTGCCCAGCCCATCACCTTGCTGCGAGCCCCGCGCTCCTCGCCGCGGCCGGAAAGGCGGCCCCGCGCCCGCTCCCTCCCCGCACGCGCCGCCGTCTGCGGCCGCCCGTCCGTCCGCCCCGCTCCCGCGCCGCGCGCGCCGCCCGCCCCTCGCCCCGCCCCGCCCCCGCCCCGCGCCGCGCCGCGCCGCGCCGCGCGCCGCACCGGGAGAGGCGCGCTCCCGCCCGGGGCCGGGCACCCCGCGCCGCCGGGACCGCGGCGGGGCCGGCAGCACGGGCAGACCCGCGCCGCGCCCCGCCTGGCCCCGCAGCAGCCGCGCCGTGCCGCCGGCTCCTCCAGGCGCGGGGTGATGCCGCTGGAACTTCGCTGCAGCTGCGTTGGCACCTCGTACCCCGAGTTAGATCGGCGGAAAGCCCTAGGTGGACACGATCCTTCAAAACTCGCAGTCATGCCAAAACAGAACTTCCCGCGCCTTCGGGGCAAGGAGAGACACAAGCTCGCAGATCGCTTCTGAGTGCTGATGGAGGCACATTGTGATGCGCCTGCCCATACTGTCCTATCCCCTTTTGTAAGGATGGTGCACTCTTCCTTCTTTTTCTGGCTTTTGTCTTTTAAACAGCAACTGTATGTTAGCTCAAAGCCTTCAGTGACATCTGGTTGCCTTCCCGAATGAATTAAATTTAATTTAGAATTGAGCAAGGTGCATAAATAGCTCAATTACCTTTCCAGCATAGCTGCCTCCATATTTAATTTTGAATTCCATCTGCCATCCTGTTGACCTAATTCATCTAATTTCTAATGTTAGCTTTATTCCCTAGACTTGAGTAGCACTCTGCTTTTCAGCCGCGCGTTGCAAGGTTTCGGTAAAGGGAGCGGGGCAGGGACTGCGGGGTTGACCTCTGTGGGAAGAGGTGTGGGGCTCCCCCGTGTTGGGAACAGCTGGTTCCTGCCAGCTCCCCAGTGGAGACCCCGCGGGCCACAGCTAAGCCCTTCGGCAAAGCTAGTGCTGCCTCTGTGGAAGCGTAGCTAAAGAAGGGCAGAAAACGCTGTGCGGAGAGAGGAAGTGGGAACGGAACAGTGAGAAACAACAGAGACCACCAAGGTCAGAGAGAGATGAGAAGGTGCCCTCCATGGCAAAGCACTGCAGATCCCGGAAGACCCATGCCAAAGCAAAGGGATATACCCAAAGAAACTGCGGCAAACCCAAACCAGAGCGTATCTTCCTGAAGAACTGCAGCCTATTGGAAAAGCCATGCCAGAAAAGTGTGAGAAGCAACAAGAAGTGAAGAGAAACTGTTATATAGTGACTCTACATGCCCTCAATTCTCCCTGTGCTGGTCAGGCAGAGAGGGGTCTGGAATGAAGTTGAGCCTGGGAAAAGGGGTGGAGAAAAAGCATTAACATGTGTTTTCTTTCCCACTACTCAAACTAGCTATTACATTTTTATTTTAATTAGCAATAAATTAACCTTCTCCCGGTCAAGTTTGTTTCGTCTGCAACAGTAAGTGGTAAACAATATTCCTGCTTTTATGTTAACTCGTTAGCTTTCTCCCTCCTGTTCTTCCTATACTTGTCCTACTGGGGAGAGGGCTGTGAGCAGCTGGCCGAACATTTGGCTGTCAGCCGAGACTAACCCACCACGAGGTTGCCAAGTATGTTAAAAACACAACACTCCCAGTGTAGTAGCTGAAAGTATTTTCTGTGGTAAAGAAATTAGTTACTTTAAGACTTGGAACTAGAGTCAAGTCCATGAAGAGATTCTCAGATCTGATAAGCAGAAAAATGCCACTTCATGCAAAAAGAGAAGTGATTATGAGATTGTGACTGATTTTAGGAAGTTTAGATTTTGGTCACAAATTGTAACTACAGACAGACAGTAAAGTATTAATTAAATCCACTAAGCTGCATCATACACTACATAATACATGTCATTTTGTTCCTAAACTTGTATCACTAAAATCAATGAAAATCCTGTCACCCAAATGCCAGATAGAGAGGATGATTGCCAGATTAGGATTTATGTGCCTGACTCTGAAAATGCTACCTATCCAGAATTATATTACATTCTGTAACAAATGAATCATAAAATTCAAAGCAAAGGGATAGAGGGACTGCACAGAGGCTAAATACGAATCAATAAAACAGTCATGTTATTCTCAGGGTGGGTTATAGAGTCAGTCCTTTACACAATCATTCTCTGACAATCCAGTTTGTCAGTCTTAATGTTAATTTCCTACAAATTGCTTTGCCCTTTGGCAAAGAAGAAATTTCTCTATAAAGCTAATTATTTTTTTCTTTTTTTATGAATTACTTATTTAAACTTTTTTAACAGCATCCCAATTCCTGAATTTGTGTTTTCACTTACCCAGCAATCAAGGTAATCTATTTTGGTTTTGTTTTGCTTCACCTGTGTTTGACAATTTCATCCAGATAATATTAGTTAGTACTTTTAACTTATTGTTCATCTTTCCATACTTAGAGAAGAGGAATAAAAGCGGTTAGGATTTGCATTCAGTAAAAATCCTTAGAAAAGGGAAGTCTAGTATGGTTTGAGTTTTACAAAAGTTTCACTGCAATTTGTCTAAAAAGTGATCTTCAACACCTATGACTGCGGTTTCTACTGACAACACATACTAATGATCAATTATATGTAATTTTGCCTGAACCAAGCTATTTGAAGCCTTTAATAATTCTAAATGTATTCCTTATAATTTTAAGCACTCTGATCTCCACATAATTGGTTTAAGAGCCTCATTCTGATCAAGGACTTTACACAAGTTGGTAATTCCATTTATTCAAGCACACAATGATACTTGATTGAAATGGCATTTTGAAGATGGAAAACTAAGAAATTTTCTCTTTTTTCCTCAATAATTTCACTTCTGTTCAAAGATTAAACTTCTGTATCTTGAGAAATATTCTTCCTTTATTTTAAATGTACATACATTTCTTACAGAAAATATATTTGTACTGTTACATATTGATGTGTTTAACAATAGCATCTTTAAGATGTGACAGGGAATCCGTTACTCCAGCAGTGGTTAGAGAATAATACTAATGGTAACTGGAACATAATTCTAAACTGAGAGTTTAGAAACTCTGCCTCGTAGCTCTTCATCATTGTCCAGTCAAGCAGCATTGCTGTTATTGATAAAACAAATTCCTTCTTCTTGATTCCAAAATATAATCTATTTTGCAATTTTTTGATAACATAAATATTTTAATATTAAGACTTACTAATTTAGAATCATAACTATTCGGGTGTCTTTACCTCTGACTAGCTGATGGAGCCTACAGGGAGGTAGCAATGAAGATGGTGTAGCATGTAATATACTTGTAAGTTACAATACTAGCATGAGCAATATGGATGTTGCACAAGGAAAAGGATGGAGAGAGAAAAAAGGAGGGAGTATACATTTAAATATGTATTTTGTGTGCACATCTGTTATATGAAAGAGTGTTGGAATTAGGTAATATATGCACCAAGATATATATTGGAAGAAAAGGTTATATTTATAGGTTACTGATGGAACAGAAGGGACATGCTGAGAAATTACTAGGAAATGCAAAGAAATATATGCCCTGAACACTCTCACCGACGACAGTGCTTTACTCACTTCCTGCAAATGAAGAATGTGTTCACTTAAGGCAATAAAATATGGAGTTCAGTTTATTCAAATATAATAACACAGCCCTTGCAGTTAAAATAGTTTAAAAAAATTGTGTTGAAGGGAATCCCAAGGGAACATCTACGTGTCCCACTGCCCACAGGCAAAGCCAGATATACATTGTCACTGCTGGCAGATGTCGATCTAAATCTACTTCTAGACCACAGAGTCACCATCAGTGGTGAAACTCCACACTAATCTATGTCAATGAGTTTTACTGCTCTAACCTTAGAAGTGGTTTCCAATACCTGAAACAAGTTGATCTTGCTGCAATTTAAGCCTATGACTTATGGTGAACCCTATTCACCAAAAACATGAGGAACAAATGACTCTCTTCCTCTGTTCAGCAGTCTTTCCCATATTGGAAACTACTGTAACCCCACTCTGTATGTTGTCCCTGTGATATGTTTATGACCATATTTTAACCCTGTTCTTTTAATCTTGTACCATGGTTTTGAGATCTCTGATCACCTCATTATCCCATTGAATCTTTCAAATCAGGCCACATGTTTTCTTCATTGTCAATGTCTAGAACACTAGAACACCGTTAAAGAGAGCAGAAGATTTACTTCATAAACATAAATGATTTGGGCTTGATAGGATGTGCATCTTTTTTGGTATCTTCCAGACATTTAGACATAGTATGCTGAATTACCTGTCCCTGTATTTTCCAGAAATTGAGAGTAGAACAAGAGTTTAATTTTCTGACCCTTTTTCAACCCACTCTTTTGAAGGTCCCTTTTTTAAAGAAATCCTTTAATTTGCTTTTTTTTTTTAATAGTTATCTGGTATCCACTTGTTCTCTACAGTTTCTCAAAAGCAATGACTAACAATTCTGAGATCCTTTCAAACAATTCTGTGAATATTCAGGGGCAGAGTTCATGAGATGATTACAACAATCACATTTTTACAAAAATTACAAAATGGATTCATTACCGACAAAATAATTTCTAAGCCCTTTTTTTCCTTGTCATTGCTGTGATGACTGAGCTAACCAACTACATGCCATTAATGATTGGTACATATGTTTTAAATTATTGTTTCTTCCATTTGTCTTCTTACTACATTCTTTCTCCAAATTGGGACACTTCCTTTCCTCTTATCTTCTTTATACTACTACTTCATATGTTTGCAATGATTTCTCATTAACCTTGATGTCTTTTCCTACTGCATCTCAGCTTCTTGACTTTTGCTGCTTGTGTCTTGAACTGCTTTGTAGTATTCATCTCCCACTCTCCTTTGACTCATCTTCTACTTCAGGCCACTGCAAGATTTAATGTATTTGGTCTTCTATGACTTTCCCTATTATTCTGCTATTACTGCAATTTAATTCTTAATATTTTTCCTGGAGGGTGAATACTCCAAGGTGCTCATATTTCTCATTCTTCATTAATTTGATTAGATTGCTAAACACCTGTGAATCTCTGCTAACACAAGTACTGTCAAAAAGCCAGAAACCACAGAGATTCAGAGACCATGGTCGCTCAGATGGTCAGCATTTAGGACACATCCATCTGTTTTTATTGACAGGTTATAGATGCTTCAGAATAAGGCATTGTTATATGGACCTGTCCAAGATCAGAGACAGAAGACCATCTCAAGACAGTTCTAAGCAAAGACCTCACAAGCTTACAACTGAAACAGAAAACATCTGAATGGTGTGACATCTCTGCCTGACACCTCATCTAATCTTTCTGACATTCTGTATAGCCCCAACAACYGCAGCAGATGCAACAGGAATTCACAAAGATAAATCCTGGAACTAAGGCCTTCAAAAATAGGGCAATTTCATGGGGTTGGAGTTCTTCCTCATCCAAAGTTGTTAAACACAGAAAGGATCTGGCTCTTCTATATAGTACAAACTGCCGAGCTTTAACTTCCCCAACCAACCTCAGCAACTCAGGTTTGACCAAGCCTATTCAAGAAAAATACTTTGTCTAGGGATGAAATATTAATCTTTCGGTTTGACTACTGAATATTTTAAGTTGTCATTGTCAAAGTTAAGTTTATGTCTCTAGGAAAGCATACAATGAATTTTTCTATTTACTGATGTTCAAAAATTCAAAACTTTTCTCATCCAGTGAACAATTTAAACTCTATGTTAAAATTTAGAACACAATACTAAGCAGTGTCTTGATGCCAAGAACAATCTTCTCTGTCTACATGTCAATTCTTTTAGATGCAGTTCATTCATTATAAATTGGAAAGTCTTCTCATCTGACTGTTCTCAGAGCCATAAAATATCTGAAACTTTTCCTACATAGGAGTTTCATCTGGCACACATCACGACTTCAAGAAAAAGGCAAATGTCTCCCTCTGTCCTACTCCTAGACACACCTTTTCAAGTCAAACATTTTGTGCGGTAGATTTTCTGTGAACAAAACAGTCATAACATCATAAGATTGATGGAGCCTTTAAACCAATGCCTTTTAAGACCTTCACATGTTATTCAAAATCTCCTTGAGAAAATGTTTTCCTAGTTTAAGCATCTCTAGCCATTTTATATGTACCTTATACAGAAGTACTTAGCTTCAAGAGCTGTGGCTGAATTTTCAGACTTGGCTTCATTTAAGCACCAAAAAATGTTTGGTATCTAGTTGAGTTTTGTGTGTTGGATGGTAACCTGTTTTAACCATATTACACCATAAAATCTCAATAAAAGCAGTTCAGAAGTTGAGTAGGACATAGGTACCCTTTGTGAGTTTTGACTTTTCTAAATTTCTTTCTTATAAATACGATAAGAACATTTGTGAACTCAGATTCCCTTATCAGCAAAGTGGACTCAACTGCCACTGTATTCCCCTGATTCTATTCTGTTACTTATCATTGAAGACATGCTTTTGAAACTAATAATTTTGGCTTTAGTGTGTACATATTAAGAGCTATATGACGTTTTTGTTCAGATCTGTGATTTTGTTCCTTCAGGTGCCAAGAGGAGAAAAACTGTTTGCTTCACAATTTTCTATAATTAAGTATCCTAGAAGTTTAAGTAGGTCAGCATTTTTCTAATTCATACCCCCTATAGTTTATGTTTCCCACACTATGTGACTGAAGAAGTTCTTCCATATGTTTTTCATTCTCAGGCAAAAATGAGAAATAAGGATAAGCAAAGAGAATGAGGTACTTCTGCTATTTTTACCCACTGAAACTTTCCTGTTTGCTCAAATATGTTGATCAGAAATATGGATGTACAATTTGAGTTGTGCTCAACAAAAGCACAACAGGTACTGTGCAAAAGGTACTGTGGGTGACAGCATGATGTAAAAAGTATATTTGGTATGAGTGACCTAATTTCACTACGGATTTTCAAGCCTGAAATAAGTTATAAGAATTATTTTGCAAAGTCACTTGTATAACTTACCTGAGCAAGTATTTCTAGTGCAGAGAAAACTAGAAGATGAAGTATGTAATGAAATTTCTAGCTCTTCATTCTTTTGAATAAGAATGAAAATAACTTGAAAAAAATGCATATTACATATCAGCCGAAGAGTTTGGGGTTTTTTTAATTTTCTCTCCGAAACACGCTCTCCCATTTTTCTTTACTACATAGATCAGCAGCATCTTTTAAGAAATGTGTCTGCAACACACAGTTTGAAAAAACAGTAATTATTCTAATCATTGCGGTTGATTAAACAGGTAGGGGACACTTTTTGATTCTTCATTTACCACTTTTTCCTCCTTCCTGAGAGTTCTGCACAGCTGGAGATTTTCAGCCCCATTGTAGCCTCCTCATCTTAGTAAAGTTCTTTTGGCATGCTAATTAATCTCCTTCCTAATATTTACTCTCCCTGACCACAAGC
>JACAXG010000415.1:0-41240 GCA_018881555.1 Amblyornis subalaris
TAAGCCTTTGTATAATCATAATTAATTAATTAAAAGGCTGGCATCGCTTCGTTCTCTCTGGACTTTATGTCGTGTTCCTTCCAGCTACAGCGACATAACTGAAATTAACTTCACCTACCTTTTGTGGATATCAGAGTTTGTAATTCTTTGGTAACTTTGCCATGATCGTACCAGATCCAGAAGAATCACCAAACGGCATTCTGGAAAAAAATATACTATAGCAATAGTATTTGAACTAATAATAATGCCCAGCATAATAATTAAAGTAAATCAGGCCTTTTGTAAGTTAATTACTTTCTTGAAAACAGTCTAAACTCCTAGTATACCATTTATGTATTTCAGCCACAATTGTCAAGTATTATGTAAATGTACACTAATAAAGTCATCCTAGCATTATTTGATATAATTCTACCATGCTTTTCCATAGTGTTTTGCAGGTTTTTTTCCTATGCCACATTAGTGTAATTGATAATGAAGTCCACATACCATCTTATTACAGCCACTGACCTATATGACTTAATTCTGTAGTTATGAACTCTTGGAAGAGTTTATGGTATCCAGGTATGGAAATTTCTTCTACCACTGCTCCTCTCCACAACTCATGATCAACTTACATCTCTAACATGCCTTATTTTCCTTAAAGGTCTCCAGTGAAATAACTCAGAATACTCTCAGAATTTAAAAGGTTTTGCCTACTGTTTGGTTTGCTGTAGCTTAAATGTGTTCCTTATTTTCCTAACCCCAGCAGATGAGAAGTTACTTTTCTGCCCAGAAAGTCTTTGACACACTTAAAACTTTTATCATGTCTCCTCTCAGTACATCACTCTTTCCTCTGAAAGTATGTTTTAAATGCATATAAACATACCAATGCACATACATACTTATTAATAAAACTAAGCACACAAGCTGCGGTACAGTCTGACCACTCCCAATGTTCTCCAGCAATAACTTTGTGGTCAATATTCTTCTCCAGTTGAGAACTTTGCAATACTAAGTAGAGTGGGAAATCATTTCATACAGCTTGCACATGACACTCCTGCAGTTACCCTTATAGAGACCTTGGGTTTTTTTAACCCTAGCAAGAGTACGTTGTTTAATTTGTGATCCATTTCTTGACTCTATTCTACCCCTTAAGCAGTCATACCCTAACTTATTACTGATTAACTGATTATTTTCCCTTAAGTATAATATCTCCCACTAGACCTTCCCAATTTACACCCTGCATAAAGCAAGGTTAATTTGCATCATGATCTCGCATTTCAGGATTTGCTAAATCACTGCATTCTCTTCTTCAGCCTGGTCTCATGCTCAGATTTAACAATGATATATTTTATTTCATCATGTAAATGACCAAAACCAATACTTAATATATTTGGTCTAGGTTAGAGTTTTCGGAAATCTCAGACAGAATTAATCGTGGCATATTTTAAGGAAATAGGACAAGGTTTAACAACTTTCCAAAAGCTGCCAGACCTGTAAATATCTGGTCTATGGATATCTGAAACATCATCTTCAGGCATGACCCATCTATATGGAAGATGTATTTTCTATTTCCTGTAATATTTACATACAGATGTTTAAATCACTTTTAAAATCAAAGCTTCACGAAGAAGCTTCCTGTTGCTCTGCAGGGCTTCACAATCTGATGTGTACTGTCCTTTTCACTTTCACATGTCAACACAATATAGCTACCCTGATAAACTCAGAACAACTCGGAAGTCCAGACGTGCAAGGAAAACAGGAGGAGAAAGGAAGACTCTGAATCTGAAAAACCAGTCCTGAATCTAAGCCTTATGCTACAACAGAAAGACTAATTAGTTGTGAAGAAACAGAGAAAAAACACCTTTTCAGAGTCTACAAATGCTCTGTAATACCAGAGTAATCCTTCAGCACTAACCCAGCCTTGATGGACAATTCTGCTTTGCCTCAGGAGAGGCTTACGAATTTTGGAGAAGTGTAACTGCAAAGGTTGTTCTTACCAATAAAAAGTGTCTTGCAATCAAATACTAAATTCCAAAGAAAAGGAGATGGTTTACTGGGAAAATCATTAGATGATGAGTCAATTTTTGGAACCTAAGAAATTCCAACATATGGAAGTGGAGAAGGACTAAGCTTATTTGTGAGGATTAACAAGAAAGCTGTGCAACAGAATAAAACCTACATAATACAAGGGTTTTCTGACTAAAAACCCTGGATCTCAAAAAAAGCCCTTAACTGCCAAGATCAGTACTGTGATAATGATACAGTAGGACTTATCTAGGAATAAAAGCTGGGGTGATTACAAACATTTCTCAATTTGCTTTTCTTACTTGGGATATTCATAGCAGCCAAACAATTAAGCAACACATGAGACATGAATCTCTCCATCCCACAGAACAAAAATGCACTACAGTTTGTCAGTAGCTGCTCCCATTCCGCTTGGCTGAAAGGAAGGAAGAAGAAAGAAAGTAAGTTACTTTTATGTTACTATTTTACAAGAATACTTTTCAGAAATTATCCATAGCAAACACTTCAGTGCTATTTACTCCAGAAATAATTATAACAGAAGTCAGCATGCAAAGCAAGGAGACAAACAAGACTGCAGAACTCTATGAAAAGTGTAATAACTCATGTCCTGGACTACTAATACTATACTCTTGTATTAAAATAATTACTGAGTAATATCTCATCATGAGCAAGAGGCATAGTGTATTTTTAGATAAATACCACCCTCTCCATAAAAAAAATAAAATAAAAGAAATCACTGCTGTATGTATTGTACAGCTTTAAAATACAGTCTTTGTCTAACATTCAGAGGGGGTACTCATGCATGTACCCACCAGGACATGAAGCATTTAGTTTTTAAAAAGGGATGTGGATAATCAGCCTAGCTAGCAGCAAAAACTGCCATTTGATAATAACAATCTTTGCAATTGCTATGAAGAAATAAGTTTTTATGAGTAGAGTACCTACTCAGTGGTATTAGCTAAGCAGAGAAGATTCCAAAGGACTGATTGCTAAACTAGCAGTTTGGAAGGAAGGTCCAGTGATGGCCATGTTGACTCACAGGGCTTGTCACTGTTTGACCTCTTGAGACCTCTTTTATTGCTCTATGGCAATGATCTTAAAAGTAAAGTATTTCTATAAAGAACAAAGTGTATTTATGAGTAGACTCCATAAAATGGTATTAGCTTCACAATCAATGTTTGAAAGTGGAAACTGAAATGACCTTCACTACTTTGCTTCTGGAATCTGCACTCCCATTTACAGTTGACTGCACGGAGATGCTATAGTTTTAACGCTTGGATTTAAAAACAATTATGAGCAAAGCCAGAAATTACACTTATGCTCACCTATGTATATTCATCAAATACTGCACTAGAAGGCTTTCTACCAAAGTTAGATTATCTATATATACAGCAACTCTGACAAAACTGACCTGGCTAAATCACTTTGTGGCACTGTATTTCAGATCCCTAAAATATTCTGACTACAAACCTAGATCTGTGTTTGAAACAACAAAAACGGTTTGCTACGTGTTTACCAGCTCAGCAAAATACGACCCCTATTTCACAACTTAAGTCTCTGGAAATAGGCACAATTTTAAACAAGAAACGTGGATAAAACAAGAAAGCAGATACAATATTACGTACCTTGGAACACGCATATTGCCAATGACACCTTCCCACTGTAGCGTAAATAGGTATTTTTCTAGTATTTCCTTTAATTTTTGGGAAGGACTTGAAGCTTCTGTAACAACAGAATTTCATCATTATGAACGGAAGATGCTACAAACTACATTGGGCAATTTCAATTTCAATAATTTTAAAATGACCTTATCATATTTAGCGGGTTTTAGGTCACCATTAGATTTCATGTTTTTTTGAAATCTAAGCCTGGGTTTTAAAATTGCAGCAATTGTTACATTTTCAGAGTAGAATTGTGATTCCCATTTGAAAGGGATATTTTATAATGAACAAGGATTATTTGGCAGACAGGTTAAAGACTTTAAAAGCACAAAGCAAAATTCTAGATATCCTGAAAAAATGGTAAAGAATTGAAAGCCAGTACTGCTCATCAGTTCTGTTCCAGAGCCTCAGGGAGGACTTCAGAAGGTGGACAAAATAACTGAGTTTCCAGAGTCCTGATTTCAGAAAACAAGACTCCAAACCCACCTCTGCTCTCCAAGGACATTGCACATTTAATGATAAACAATTTTCTCCTTTTGACTACATTTTCATACTAGTGTAAATTAAAGATACGTTCTATAGTAAGATATTGAGCACATGAACTGTTTTATTTTCATCAGTTGTGAAGGAGAACTGCAAACACACGAAGACATACTCTGTTATGCTACTGATTGCTCTGTAGCTTCTTTTGCATTGTGTTTAGACTTAACTATTTCAATGCCTGAAGGGAGCCAACAAAACAGATGGAAAGGGACTATTTACAAGAGTAGTGACAGGACAAGGGGGAATGGTTTCACACTGAAACATGGTTGGTTTAGGTTAGATATTAGGAAGAAATGCTTCCCTGTGAGGGTGGTGAGGCCCTGGCACAGGTTTCCCAGAAAAGCTGTGGCTGCCCCTGGATCCCTGAAAGTGTTCAAGGTCAGGTTGGATGGGGCTCGGAGCAACCTGGTCTAGTGGAAGGTATCCCTGCGCCCACGGCAGGCGGTGAAATGGGGTGAGTGTTAAGGTCCCTTCCAATCCAAATCGGTCTGTGATTCTGTTATTTAACCAAAAACCTCCATTAATTGTTATACTGTTTTACAGGTGATAAGCAGTGCTATTCTGATGAAAAGGTATGCTTTTTTGGCAACATCTTGATGTCATGACTTCATTTTCTGGTTCAAAAATGTCTAAATTCCATGGGTAGATCGTGAATAAAATATGATTTAATATATATTACCTGCTTCTCTTCCTTCATTATAGGGGTCCACAATATCTGATAAACAGTTAATCACAACAATGCTATTTAAACAACAAAAGAAGGAAGTTTAGCTGATACACACAGCTAATAGTTTGTGAAAGGATACATTTAAAATTACGTGTATCAACACACAAGCAATTAGAAGGAAAATCACGATCAGCTGGTGCCTACAATTAAAAAGAATACATATTCTCTTACATGTTAAAGTTTCAATCAAATACTAATACTACAGCATTCTTTGTGTCAAACTACTAACAGAAAGACATGTCAAACAATTAACAAAGTTTCGAAGGTGGATTTAAAAGCATCATGATACAATTGTCAATGGAAACTAATATATTATTTTGCATTGTCTACAATGTATATACATATATTAAACAAATACACACGTGTGTGCGCATATATATGCAAATATAGATATGGATTTATAAAAATATAGGTATACACTATATAAAATACAATATATTGCTGCAGAAATTATTTTAATAACTTTAAGCAGCTCCCTTGGTGGATTATTAAATATGTCCAATCTACAAAATGTGATTTTTCAACAAAAAACTCCTTGCAAAATCAACAAGAAGCAAGATTCTTATGGACTCATGTGACATTTATTCCACTTCAGAATTCTAGCATGCATAATGAGCTTCTATGCAATCCACTTTAACACTTTTCTATGCAAATTCTCTGGTTATTTACAAAAAATGTGGAAAGTTCACCATTTGGACATTCTTTTTCTGATGAGCTTTTGTTTTTGTTTCTTTAGCTATTTCAACATTTGTTTTAACTCCAGTTTCTGTGAAAATGAAAAGAACAAATTTTCTTTTAATACATAGGCAGTTATAGAAGACAAATGTCCTTGAAGGACCGTGTATATTTAATATGATGCAGTAACAATAATAATAGTAACAACAACAAGAATAATATCAATAACAACAACAACAGATTAAAGCAGAAAAATACAAACTCATTTCAGAACACAGCAAGGCAAGGACATAACCCAAATCTTCTTGCCCAAAAAAACCCCCATCTTTAAAGTGAAAGACAAGGAGCAGATGTGATCCCTTAGACATGAAAATGCTTCATTATACTGCTGATTTTGGATAGAGTTGAACACTGATCATCAAAGCACTAAGTAATTTGCCATATCTATTAATTGTTGATGTTAATGGAATAACTGAAGTTTCTGTTGGACACACAGAAATCTAAAGGAAAAAGGAAGTTTCATATTTGAATTGGATTTTTTATTTCTTTAAGGGAATTTTAAAAAGCACAAAAAACTGACTTGTATTTCTTTTATCATCCAGAGCACGTGTCTCAGCCAGTTATCTCTGGAGTGCCCTGAAATTTCATGGAAGCTTGAGATATGCATTAATACCCATATTGCTCGTTTCCTCATTCAGCAGCCACTGTCATAATTGCAAAACCAGAGACTTTTCAACTATGCTTCCTCTCATTTATCCACTTCTAAAATTATAAGAAGTTCCAATCTGAAAAAGGGAAAAACAGAAATAGAAAAAACCCTACATGTTCTAAACCTTGTCTTTCTGAAAGACCTGTAACAGTATATGAATGTGTATGTAGACTGAAAATACTCTAATCTCAGATTATATACAATTCTTTCCCTTTAGAAAGAAGGGGTGAAGTGGAAAAATAGAGGACAGTTTATACAGGAGGCTAAATATTACTAAGTATTACAGATATGGCCACAATACAAGAACCTCTCTGGAACAGCATACTTTCATGGTACAGAGTGAGACTTTCTACACTTGGTCTATTTTTTATCTTAGACCAACTAGTTTTAATAATTCTATGTGGTTTTCTCTATGTACAACAAAAATGCAACTTCAAATTTTTAACTTTATTATCAGAAGGTATCTTCGATTCATAAAAAAACTGCTTAGTGCTTGCGTTTATTACTCACTTCTAGATCTAAGAAATGGGTTCTAAAATGCCATAAGGACAAGTTTACCAACTGTCCAACCACCTCACTTTAACCTCATTTCACTGAAGAGTTTATGTAGCGTTTAAGTGTGTGCAGTAGGGAAAGTTCATAAAGCCTGTGGGGATTTGATTTTGCTCATGTGTAGCACA
The DNA here is from genome assembly GCA_018881555.1 of Amblyornis subalaris. NCBI lineage: Eukaryota > Metazoa > Chordata > Aves > Passeriformes > Ptilonorhynchidae > Amblyornis > Amblyornis subalaris. The sequence goes on from JACAXG010000415.1 coordinate 7,003, forward strand.
AAAACCAAAAGTATTTCAGAGATTAAGTTTTTTAGATTTGGTCTTTTGAGCAAAGTCTTATAGCAAGGTTAAAGAAAATTAATAGAAGTGTAAATTCTTACTTTCTTTTTTTTCATTGCTGCTGCAATAGCTTTGAAGTTTTATCAACATGCTTGTAAACTTGGCATGAAACTTTGCAAGCCATTTTAGATTCCACTGAGTTTTATGTAATTCTTTAATGTGTAGAGGTTATTTTAAATTAGGTACCACTGCACCTATAATCAGCCAGTACATTATTAAGTCTACTGTACCATCTAGTCCACCTAAAATACTGGAAACCCTATTACATGTGGCTGTCTTCCAGTAAAATATACACCACCATTCATATTTTAATTCTTAAGTATCCTGTTTTATGCATCATTATGCTAAAGGAAAGAATGTTTATCTAATAGTACCTGACTCAGTCCAGTGTAGTCGATTGTAGAGAATCTGTAGAGAAAAATCTCTGGAAACAGAACTTATTCCTTCCTCTTTAAATATACTCAAAGCTTCCAAAGGCAATTCCATAAATAATGTATCCCCTAGTAATACCACACATAATCCTAAATCCATAGGTGTATCTAAAAAAATGTAACAAAACATGATTGAGATTCAGTAGTTCTCAGTTCGTATATAAATAATTGCCGTTAGATGTAAAAACTAAATTTCCTCTATTGTATGACACGTGAACTTCATTGTACTGTAGATTAAGTGCATTAAGCAAAAATATTTCTTTTGATACCATTACTCTTAAGATGTTCTCAAATTTTTATGCACTTGTTAGCACCAATTCTTCAGAGGGAAGAATATCCCTGTATTAATAACCAACCATCTCAGATCCAAGTCCAGTTGTATGCAATACATTCAGGAAAATGGTGTTTGGAAATGCAAAATTGCCACAGCAGTGATTGGCTAAACAGCATAGAGTTGTAAAGGAACTTTTATCCAATACTGTGTAGTTCTGTATAAAATTTTTTTCTGTTATTTAGGAAAAAAGGAACTAAATATTATTATGACAACATTTCTGTTCTACAGAAAACGAGCAGATGCATGGAAGACAATTTATCCAGTTTTTGCAGAACTACTCTTGAGGCGTGTTTAGGGACATAACTATAGCATTAGGCTTGCATTCAAGCCAACAACCTGTGCAAGTCCATAAAGTTTAAAGCAAAAAAAAGGACAAAACAAAGAGATCTATAGACTTAAGAAAGTTCTTTACTCTAGCTTTTCACAAACTGGTTTGTGATAAAGCCATTTCATTTAGGTGTCTACAGACTGTGTGGTTTGAAAGACTCTAAATAAATGCAGAAGCATAGCTCCATCCAGCATCTAAATTTGTCTTTGAAAGTATACTGAAACATTTGACTTGATGTAGAAAATAAAACAGACAAAAACAATGTTAAAGCCTTTGTCCTCTCTCTGTTTTAAATAAAATTAAAACTAAAATGACTGGATTTTGGTATCTGTACACACACAAACACGTATATATTGTACGCAACGGAGCACATACCGCACATTCCACCTTGTTTGGTGTCCTTATCTTTCACTTTTCTTCTTCCTGTTTCAGCTGCTGAAACTGATATGCACTGGGATTCTCTGGGAAGAGGAATTTCAGTGAAAGTATCACCAGCACTAATACTTGTCTAAGTAAAAGTTTTCACAGGAAACACAAAGACAAAACTGTTTCAATTTCAGTGACATTTTACACAAAGGATGTTCTCCCTTTGGAGATCCTATTTTTAAACAGTTTAATCATAATGTTGCACCTTGAGCTTCAGTTTTAAGTGTAACTTAAACTGGAGAACAGTGCTTGTCAGAAATGGCCATCAGTCTACCATATCGCTCCGTCTCTTAGTCTGGTATATCCTGAATATACTGTCTTTCAAGATGTAAAACATTCATTCAACAGGGTATCCTTGCTAAAACCATTCCTTTATTTGAAGGACTTGAGTACAGTTCTCTTTTCACAAATGATAATCAAAGTCAATATGTCTTACCTGATAGCAGAAAAATCAAACTGTGACAGCACTGGTTTCAGATAGTCTTCCATAGTTTCTATTATTTCAGAGAAATCTGATGTCAAATCAAGCCCACTATCATCTGTTTTCTCTGTTGGAGTCTATCACACATTGAAACAAAAATTAGAACACCTTCCCTTTCCATCCTTGTTAAATGCCACTATACATATAAATTTTGTAATACGTTAAATCGGACTAAATCAAATAATGTGAAAGATCATAAAATGGAAAATATAAGAAGTCAGTTTCAAAACTACTTTATTTCAAAATTTCCTACCAGCATTTTGCAAAATACTCTAACAGAGGAATCAGTACAAGGTGTCAATACTTATTATTTAAACAATTAACATACTTCAGCAATTTCAGTGAGGAATGGCAGAAAAGTACAAGAGAAAGAAATTATAATGTATTCCTCCAAATAATAAATTGTATAAGGACAACCTGGAGAAGTGAATAGAAACTGCATGATGGACATAGAAGAAGAAAATGAATGCATATAGAGAGATCAGTGAAGCCAATTTAGGAAAAAAACTAATCAGAATGAAGAAAATAGATATGGAGAAAATAGAATGTAGGAGAGAAAGACACTGAAAACTGAAGCCTGTAAAATACAACACAGATGGACACAAACCCACTAACTTGACAAAAGAGCTCAACTAAATGGTGAAGAGTGTTGGTATTAACGAATTAACTTCTCACCCAAGACTTTGTGTGGCACAATACAGGCTGCATACATAAGTTCTGGGAGTTGTAATGCATACATATTTTAAAAACCTATGTCACTTGTTTTTTTCATCTGTTCAACCTGACACTATCTTAGCACTGTTTTTTTTTACTTATGCAACTACAGCAATCTTTACAAACTTGCCAATACAACAAAGGCTGGCCATGCACAAGAGAAAGTGATTGACACGTCAACCATCTGCAATACTTGGTATTTTAACAGAAAGATGCTAAGATGATGAATAAAACAGAATTATAATTCAAAAACCAAATTTGTCAATGTCCTGGGTAACCCAAACTGTTATTGTATTCCATATCTATCTGTTCTCCAAATTGTTACTGTCTCTTTAAGACCCTGCAGCTGGAAACAGAACCGCAGGGCGGTGGAGTGGCAGTCCCTTTTAAAAGCCAGAGTTGCCCAAGCAGAGCTCTCTTGCCTCTTGGCTTGCCTCTTGGCTCTCTTGTCTCTTGCCATGGAGCTGAGACAGTGCGGGTGGAAGCTCTCCTTTTGGGTTTTCTTTTGGGGGGTTGCTGTGAGTGGTATTTTTTTCCCCAAGAGTCTATGTTTCGGAGTCCTGGACTGCCTCAGGGCAAATTTCGCAAGTGCCTGTCTGCAGCCGCAGCATCACATTGACAGGAGTGGAGTGGCCCTGCCCTGTGTGGTCACCCCAGCCCGCCAGCAGTGCCCAGCCAAGGTGAGAAGRCACCAAGTTGCCCCAGATGCCTGCCCTGCCATCTTCTGCCATCTCTTCTCTTGAGAGGAAGGCAAGTTCTAGCCCTTGAAAAAGTACCAGTCACTGGAGTGTGCCAGCCACCTTCATTGGTGGAGCTGCCACCAGTGGAGAGATTGGGGGAGTTAATGCCATTGTCCCTTGGTCTCCTTACATGCACTTGCCCATGGAGGGCACCATAGTGGGGAAGGAGTCACTCTGCCATTTGAGTTTCTCTTTTTTCCCAGGGAGTCCATGACATTAGAACAACTTTGTAACTAGTGACTATTACTGTTATTTTTTGCCTATTGCTATCCCATTTTTTAGTAAACTGTTATTTTTTCATTTAAAAGGGAAAGGTTACAACTTCAAGGGCAGGAAACTCATTTTAGAGTGTCCACCTCTTAAAACTGTCTTAAACCAAGACAGTCAAATTACTGTGAATAAAACAATGAAAACTTGTACAGAAAATTCAATATTATCTGTATTTTTTACCTTTCTATTAATAAAAGAAATAGACCTATACCAGCTTTTGTTAATGCTATATTTAACAGTGAATTTTCTTTGGTATTGAAAAACCTAAGCTTTATCTAATGAAGCCAAAATTAAAAGTAAAATGCTAGGATGGAGACTTGTACATGTTATGTGCAGAAAGCTTTCTGTAACCTTGCAGATTAAAAGCGTGAAAATCACAGGTTTTTCCAGTACCTTTATGTTACACAACTTGTGCTCACTGACTGTGACAATATTCTTATAGAACTGAGCCTTTCTGCAGTTGCAGAAAACTTTTATCATCTAGAATTTAAGAGTGTTCTACAAACTTAAGACTCCAACAAAAACTCCTAAAAGCAAAATTTTGTGACTAACAGACTCAGATCAACTGTGTCCAAATAAAGAGCTACAGTGGAATAGATACTGTATGCCCTAGCAAAGAACTCTTCTGTGTTGAAAATCAGTAATAAATCTCTGGCTAAGATGGTTTTATTTTGATTAAAGGTTACAATCTATGATCCTGTTTTTTTCCTGGGGACAGCAAAGACTTTCATGTGATATGAAAGGCAGTGTACATTTGCAAATGCAAATCTCAGAATTATGGCACATTTTCAAGTAAACTGATCTCAACTGCATCAATTTTTAATTCTGATAAACCACTGAACATTTCAAAGCTTGCAAATGACAAATACAGCAACAACAGCACAGTAAGATTAAATTTTGAAGCAGAGTACACAGCATTTAGTAACTGTGAAGACTATGGATGCCACACTTAGAATAACTGAAAAATTCTGCATAAAGAATGTCTATCATATTTTTATGAAAAACAATGTTTTTCACCCTATTTTAAATATAAGGTAATTAAATATATTACCACATCTGTTTTGGAGACACACTCTTTCAAGTTCTGAATGACAGTTTGTTTAAGATGACTCTTCATCTTTTGCTGCTTGTAAAGATGCATTTTTTCCAGCAAAATATGAAACACATCAGGATTCACAGGAAATCGAGAAACTTTTGCCTGCACTATTAAAAGGAGGATAACACCCTCTTAAGAGTCCTTTTTAGACATATTTGTACTTGAAGAAATGATTGTACGAAGACCATCTGTTTCTAGCCATGGTATTCTTTGAAAATAAAATCTAGATAGATATATATGTACAAAATATATGTGCAAAATATATGTGCAAAATATATACAGAAATGTACAATGAAAAAAATCTCTATGATTATTTATCTACAACAGCTTCAGCCTTCAAATGTAAACAATACTTATATAAAGTGTGACTAAATACATTGTATCTGATAATGAAACATATATTTATGAATTTATTTTTCTTGGTAATTAAGAAGAGTTAAAATGATTTGAAAAAGTATTTTAAAATTTTACTGACTGCAACAGTGAAAGATATGAGCCTTCTTATAACATCAGTGCAATGATTTTTATCTCTTAAATGTGAGAGGTACTTACCCATCAGCTGAGTGAGTTTTCCTTTTTGCTGTGCAATACTTACTTTGGGCATCTCAATCAATGAACTGTACAAATGTGATCTATGGAAAGCAGGAAAGTGCTGAGTAGATTATTTGACTGTCTAGCCTTGTTTATATGACTCAAACATATTCAATGAGTAATTATTACCCTCTAATTTAATGTGCTCACAAATACTCTCAGAATGCAGTAACTACCCCCACCTTGGGTGCAGAAACCTGCAAATTCTAGCTGGGAACAAACTGAGAGATGGAAGGTAAATTCTTTTATTACTATGTAACCAATAAGGTATATTTCTATTTGTTCTGTAACAAGTGTTTAAGACTTTTTAAATTGGCGAATGCACTTATAGTCAGTGCTATAGCTCAACTTCTGAGCAGCTGCTAATTAGGCTGCAATAATCAGATAATTGGTGGCTTTATAAAGCTAAATATGACCCGTCCTAATATTTCCAAGAGCATAAGCAATAAGAGCAGGAAACTACTAACAGAATTTCCAAAAAATATCAAGAATGGCCTGAAACCTTTCAAGGGACCTCTTGAGATTTAAGAGATAATTAGGGAAATCAAAAGTACAGAAAATGTACAACTTTGAGCTGCAGGCAGTTTTATTTATATATTAATTTGTTTGTTATCCTAAAATTCAAGTCCAGCAAAATTAGAAGTGAAAGGCAATAAACAACCACGGAAAAAAAGATGATATTTGTAACAAACAACGCTAAATCAAAGTGATGAAATTTTATACCTGTCTTCTGAATGCTGGAGAATAACTATGTAGAAATTGGATGGCAATTCATCCACTATATTAAAATGTTCAACAGGAATACAGAGGTTTCTCCATGCCTGTACAATAGTTCAAAAATAGCATTATTTTCATAGATTTTCTAAACCCCATTCTCAGTTCTTTCATGAGAAAATTGATAGTAATTCTAGGAAAGAATGTACTAAAAGGCCCAAACCACCCAGCAGATGTGCCAGGACAGTAGGCTCTGTCCAAACAACAGGAAACACTGCTTCCCTGTGAGGGAAGCAAGCACTGGCAGAGGTTGTCCAGGGAGGTTGTGGAGCCTCCATTCTTGGAGATATTCAGAAGCCATCTGGACATGGTCGTGGACAACGGGCTCCAGGCGGCCCTGCTTGAGCAGGGGCATTTTACAAGATGACCTTCAGAGATTTCTTCTAAGCTCAACCATTCTGTGATCATGTAATTTTTGTGCAGTGCAGAAGAGTGTATAAATATTATTTAAAACAATTACAAATATTGTGGCTCAGTCCACTCTTCGTAACAAGATGACTTTTATGGCCGCTGCACTACTTCTGAAGTTAAAATGCTATCAAAGACTAGCAGAGAGCAAAGGACGTGAGTAGAATAATTCACAGTAACATTTATATTTGCAGAAGTCCTTCAGAATTTTGCTACAGACACTTCACCGACACGTACTATATAAAATTGTATTTGGTTTATGAGGCAAGATTTTGGCAGCAGGGGAAGGTGCAGGGGTGGCTCATAGAATCTCAGAATTGTTCAGACTGGAAAAGCCCTCGAAGACCATTGAGTCCAACCATTCTCTCAGCACTGCCAACCCACCACCAACCCATGTCCTGTATACACACATATGTCTCTCTGTGTGCATTTATGTAACATATGTATAACCTCCTAATAAGCAGCTCAGAAAAGTTACCATTGAAGTAGCAGTCAATTGCTGTTCCACACATTTTAGAAGACCACTTGAGTTTCTGTTTTGTTTTAAATTATTCTGAAGATGCAACAAGGCTGCCAGCTGAGAGCTGCTGGTGTTGGATGCAGCTGTTAGAAGGATATTCTTCATCATCATAGACACTAAACAACTCTGTAAAATTTTTAGATCTGTTTATTTTCCATCACAAAAATAAAACAAATAAATATATACACTACGTTTTTTATAACATATATCTGTTGAAGAAAAATTCTCTTCCTTGAAAGGTGAGATGAACTAGTGAAAGACTGCTGTTTGTTCTTACAGGTTAATGTAAACAGCCTGACAATAACTAAGAAAGATTTCTGAAATATAAATAGCTGGAATTGATTTCTTTGTCTACATCTATCATCAAGGTTCCTGTGTTTAGCCATCCAAGGTCTACATGGAGTGGTAAATACTGTATTCTTAGCTCAGCCTTTCAAGTAAGCTGAGTCTTTTCTGTGTTTCTGTGCCTTTGCTGGACAGCCATCACATCACATCACATCACATCACATCACATCACATCACATCACATCACAGACTTCTACAAAGAGCAAAATAATGGGTAAGACTATTCATAAGAACATTTCTTTCAGCAAACATACTAATCCTGTCCTTTGAACTAATGCTACCTAAGAGCTAAACCATCTTTTTTCTTTTAATGCAACTGTCACATTAAAAAAAAGGCAATTCAGGTTGACCAAAGCAAAAATTCCAAAGTGAGGCTTAAAACAAACCTTTCTGGGCAGTAGTAATTGAATTAGCAGAATTTTTTGCCCAGTAAAAGACATGACGACTCATGGTTTTGGTGCCTTGATATGCATTCTATTAGATTGTTCACTAACAAGTATGACAGCACAGCATAAATAATACGGTGTGCTGCAGGAGTATAGGGATAAAGGACTGAACCACAAAATCCAGTATTAGCTGATTTTAATATACTAGAAGACCTCCCTAGTCCATTCCACCCATGAGTGCAGATATTTGCAAATTTAAGTGTTGACAGAGAGTCAAGTGCTTTCTGCTTGTCGTAACTTCCTTCAGTTGCGTTGATATGGCAGGAAGGAAAGTGGTATAAGGTGCTTTTTTGTATTCCTATAATACAGATGCTGGTGTAGGAACTATGGGTTATTTGTTCCTCATGTAGGGAATATAAGCCCTACAGCCACTCTGCATCATCTCTGATGGAGGCACATGTTCACATGAATGATTCATGCACCTTCAAGCCATCTGTGAGAGCATGCTGTGCAAGTATCAATTTGATAAACTGAATGTAAACTGAATTATCCACTTCAAAATAATGAATGAACAAATCCAGAGAAACATTTTTAAAATTATTCGTCAGGGAAGGGTGAAACTATTTTGTGTCGATGTCTTACCTTTGCTAATTGCATTATAGTAATTTATTCCTATTAAAATTTTTTCGCGTATGCAATCATCAATGAAAACATCAGGTCAAACACAATAGAGAAAAGAATTGTTACAAAACCACTGATCAAATGTTCTGAACTCAGCAAACATATCATAGATTTGATTACCTGTATTACACACTAGTTCTTACACGGAACCCTACATRTGTTCCGTATCACCAATTTTCAGGCTATGCAAATAAAGTCTAGCTTATGCAACTTCAAACATCCTCACACTGAAAAGCAGCACAAACATTAGTTGCCTTACCTGATGAAGTGCCAAAAACTGGCTAGTTGAAACTGGATCAAATTGTTGAAAGCATTCAGCCATTTCACAACTAGCAGGAGCCAGTACACTGGTAACATTATGACTGAATGCAATAGCCATAGACTGTAGCAAAGCCTCACTGGACTGAGAAAGATACTTCTGAGCCATCTTATGTTCCATCTAGATGATAAAATGGTTTATATTGAAATTGGCTAATATTAAATATTTGTTACACGTACACTGATTACAGCGTGTTAGAGAAGATAAGTATTGCTTTTTTGGAGTAACTTTAAAGCAGTTTCTTTTTAAGGCACTTAATGTATGATCAAAATATGCAAATACTGATTAATTTTTTAGCAGACACCAACATCTGTTATACAACATTAAAAAATAATTGGTTTAACACAATAATTTCTTTTAATATAAAATGTGTACTTAGCAGAACAGATTTTAAATTCCAGGCAGTATGAGCCATACAGAACCAAGGATGAATACAAGTGTTTCCACAGACAGTTAACTATATTTAGTCCAAATTAACCCAAAAATCTCTTACCTCATGTATTTATTGATTTTACTAGCAACACAAACTGTACATTCCCAATTCCTAGTGTGCTTTCAACTGCAGCAGTTAACAGAGATCAGCTCACTGAATTATACGAATATTTTGTGATATAATTTCTTTCTTTGTTTCCAGTCTGCAAAATGTTATGTCTCCCTAGAAAGTCGTATCTGTGAGGCAGAAAGAAAGCTGCCTGCTCATCTAGTCCTGGCTGCTACATGCTTCATCAGTAGGAAACCACTGAAAGAGAAATTATTTCTTTCTGGGAGCAACTGGCTAAGCTCATTCAGGAGCTCCCACACAACCTATTGAGGAGTAGGACAGAGCTATACAGCAGTGTGATGGAAAGCTGTTTGTTAGAAGGTGTTTTGTAGATTTTTTCTCTTGTAAGATGAAGTTTGTGCTACAAAAATTTCCATTATCAGTTCAAACAGAACTGATAAGGTAAGTTAACTATTATTCCATAAAAAGGAAGCACCCAAATTCTAATGCAAGCTTGTAAAACTAGTATACCTTTAATTCCTGTATTTTCCTCCTATACTTATCATTATGACACTTATTAGTTGATAAACTGCTGTTAGTTGTGTCCTGTTCACTGCATTCTCCTGAAGTCAGAGAAGATTTTCTGATGTCTGATTTAGCTTCTTCCTACCCATCACAGTATAAAAAAGAAGAACAATTAATCACTCCATTAAGTAAGGCAGGTTTCATTTCTTTTGCGAAAGTCTATGGGAAAATGGAATTCATCTTTAAAGAAATCACTATCTTAATTCCTTCCTGGTGAGAGACTAAGTAATATTATTATCAGCCATAAAAATTTCTTAGTATGTTATGAACGGAATATGACCAACACAAACTAAAAAGGCCCTCCTCTACGATTTGGACTTTCTCGTATTTGTCCTCCACTAATTTCTTCTGAACACTTTAATTCACTACTGAATTTATAACGCCTCCATCAACTCTCCTCTTCTTACATTGGGTTCTTACTACAACATAAAAGGAACTTACAAATCTGAGCTTTTAACCTACAAGTCAGTACATCTTGTTCACATGGATTCAGAGACCATACCTCGCTCACCCTTTTAGGCATTCAAGGAATTTTTTAATCTCTCTTTTAAAAATATTGTAATTAGCATATCTCATGAACAAATCAAAAATTATCTACATGAGGATGGCATATAGGCAGAAGCACGTTTCTGAAATTACTCATTTTGGTATCCATTTTTATTATTGCTTGCATGCAGTATATAAAACCTAGCTCTACATAAACAGCAGCTTTTATACAAATGTATATAGAAAAAATATTAGAGCAGAGAAACTTTACACATAAGAATAAATTTAACTGCAGAAAAGAATGCATACCATAACATTTGGCTTCCAGTACATCTCTGAATACACAGGATCTACATAAATGGCAAGTAAATGAAGAGTTTTTCCAGTTAGATACAGGCATTTGGATTTGATGTTGGGACAACCTTTACTAAGATTCTGTATGTTTGCTAATTGAGCCAGTGCAATATGAGCCATGGTGCGTTTCATATGCTTCCAATCCTGGTAAAATACGTATAGATGTTTATTTGCTCATATATCCCCACGTAGACAGAAATATGTATTTTAAAAAAATGTAACATATATATTCACATACCAATACATATGTTAAATGTGATTATACTTTCAACCACAAATGAGCTGTCCTTAATAGATATACAAATTCATTAACAACTGATTTAGAAAAAAGAAAGTTCAATGTAATACCCATAAGCGAAGTTCAACCAGTGCCAAGGAAAACATGGAATAAGGGAAGGGTGCCCAGTAAACCATCCACAAGGCTAAAACCACACACTTGAACCTTCCACTCAATAGTGGAAGAAGTTCTCCTATGAAAAACTTTGTTATACCTTTTGTGCAAATCATAGGACTAAATATTTTGTATTACCTGTTCTGTTGCATCATCTTCAATGATGAATTCCTCCACAAATTCATGAAATGATGCTTCTCCCACATTTTTAAGCTTTATCTCAGTAATGACAAGATGAAAAACATCCAAAAGAATTTCTACAAGATTTATTTTCCTATTAGCTAGTTGTCTCATTAATGGGATACTAACATTTGTATTCTGAAATACAAAAGAAAGGAAAGTAGAATTCTAATTTCAAGCATTTTTGCAAATTTACCTGATAAGAAGTTAGAATGTTGTATTTAACCAAAGAAGCAAACATTCCAGCAATATCACCTCAATAAAGCAGAAATATTGCAATGAAAATATTTAAGTAATTTAAAAAAAAAATTTCAATGTCAAATATATTACAAGACAATCAAAGTAGCTGCATAGAACAAGAGCAGCTGGGTTTTTGCTTTTCACATTTTATGTACCTGGTACAAATATGTGATATCTAATAATCGTACATCCTAGCAAAGTAGGCTGCAGGCTTTCACTACCCAAAATACACTATGTTGACTATAGACATTCTTTATTTATAATAACATTCTGTGTAAACATTTTTCTCCTGAGAAGAAACACATTCTGAAGAATTTTAAACTTCTGAGGTATTTAGAGAATCAAAAGTATCTCCAAGTTTATACTTTTCTCTTTTGTAGCTATTAGATAAATGAGAGAATAAACTTGACGAAGACCAAACAAATCCTCTCTTCATCGCTTTTTAAACTGTAAATTCTTTTGGCATGCAGTATTTCTTTCTATATACAAAGAATGCTTATCATTACAAGAAGATAATTTCTGGAAGCCCCAGATGAGATTATCCAAGAATGAGTGAATATTACAACTCAACTAGATTTTTTTTCCACAATTAAGGGAAAAAAAGTCCATACCTCATTAAATGCAAATAAACTACAAACATTATGAAACACTTCCTCTGTTTTGGATACTGCTCTCTGAGCTAAGTTATAAGCATCTAGATAGTGACTATGTTTGTCTTCTTTGTTCCTTTTCTGCTTGGCAATTATCCTGAAAAAAAAAAACAAACCAACACCACAAACTCAAAGAAACTAACATAAGAAAGTGCTTATTTTTATGGTATCGACACTATCGAACATATATAATAAAAAATTTATATTAATTAATTTCTTAAATAGATTAATTATAGATATAAAAGACTGATTTTGTACAAGTGTTTTTGAAATGTACAAATAGGAGAAGTGAATGCTCACAAGTTATTTTTCCAAGGTCTTATTCTGAGAACTGTACTGCTGTAATGCAAGACGATGCCAAGACTCAATGAGAAGAAAGGCAGATAATACTCTAGAGTACGTATTTACCAGGAACAAAATGGCAGTATACCAGGTGCAAAACATCTCAGTTGTTTTAAGGGTGTATCTTGGAAACGGCTGAGATTCCAAGCATACCATGTTTTGTACTTTTACTGTTGCAGCAGTTTTTAGAGGAACATTTCAACAGTAAGAATTGTAAAAGCCCGTAAATACTTGAAAATGTCTGGTGTGGCTGCTAAAATGCCTTTACAAATGGGAAATCAAAATGCTGACTTAAGAGACCTTGACACTTTGTTTTGACCTCAAAAGAGAACAAAAATCACTAGTACCATGTAAGATTAACTMTGCCTTCAGTGGAAACAATTTTTGATCCTACCGTTCTTTTTTGAATACAGAACACATGAAAAATGCAAACAGACATTTAACACCAATATACAAAACCTGACAATGTTATCTGCTTTTTTCTATCTTTAATTAGACTATAAAAAGTAATTAATACACTTCATGGACTAGTTCATCCTAAATAAAATTTTTTTAATAGAGTATACGTATAGTCTTACCTACGAATATTTGCACATTCCAGCAGTATCTCAGCACTGCAGTTTTTATGCCCATGATGAAGAAACTCCTTCTCAACTTGAACTAATTTATTGTAAGATTCCTGTAGCATATGTAGCAACTGAGCAGACTCGGCATTAACTGTCATATGTTCTTGGCCAAAATGTATCTGAATAAGTGTTTTCCTAGAAATAAAAATTAAATACAAGACAGCAGACAGTAAGCACAGGCTCTTTTTGAGAATAGACACATTTCTCTCCGCTTCCCTTTAAATTCTAAGCAATCTATAAAAAGCCACTTAAATGTGTGTTTTACAAATTATAGTAGTTCGGAAAAAATCTGAATATTGTATTTTAAGATTAGAGATGAGGTGTCACTTGTTCTATGTATCTAATTATTCCATCTGTCTAGGCCTAATCATCTTCTAAATACAGATGAAGTGAGAAGACTGATATTAGTCTTTGTTTTCTAATTGAAAAGCTTCCCATTTCTGGAAAGAGACAGGAGTGTAAATGTTGTATACTTCTCTCTCTTAGTAACACATTTTAAAGTCTCTGTGCTTGGATTTCAGTGTAACTGAAATCACTGCTTAGTTTAACCATGAACAGGCTTCTTGGTTCATGGTGAGAACAGAAGTCAATACTACAGACTGCAATAGTGTTGTCGGAGTGTTCAGATAGTTCTGTGACAGGACCTTTCACTCGACACAGCAAAAAGCTTATATATTTCCACCACAGCTAAGTGAAGCCGGAATACCTTGCCTTATGGTGAGTTGCGTCGGCTCAAAAACATCCTTAACTAGCAATAAACGCCCTCGGGGGAAAGGATGTGAAAGGATAAGCAAAAATTCGTGACTAACAAACACAGCACTTTTTACCATCTATAAAAGACCACTATTAATTTTCATGAAATCAGAAATCTGTTACACACTTTCTGAGTGTGCAGAGAGTTCTCCTCGAAGTCAAGACATTGGCCTCGAGTTACTCTTCTGGAAGTTGAGTGAAAGGAGACTTCTGTACACCACCATCATTCATTGGTAAGCTACATTGGTTTCCTAATATATACTATTTCTTCACTAGCTGAACAATAGGTACCTTTATTATTGTGCACTGTCTTATATATGAACCTACTAGTAGTGTTTCTTTTGTTTATCCTGTGTAGCAAGAAGTCTGTTTAAAGTCTTATGCCTGTTGTTTTTGTGTCTATTCAATAAATAATTCATGTTGTAATAGATCTGATCAGTCATGATTAAAGAACTTGTGAACAAGAGTGGGTTTTGTGGTGCAGGCCATCTCAAAATAGCTGCTGCTACCGCCAGAAATCTGGGCAAAGGCAGAAGCCCAGTTTAAACTCTCTCCCATTCCTAACAACTTCTCCATAGGCAAATATACGTTGCATCTTTAGGTAACCTACGCTGCAAAGTATGCACAATAGGTTGTGGTATCTAGCTTACCAACTTAACAGGTAGTAGGGCTACATATAAGAATTTAGGAAGGAAATACAGAAATTCGGAAGGAAATTTAGATTTTAAAAACCCAAACCACTACATAAATGACTCAGAACAAAAATGTTTCAGAATCCCTAGAATTTACCATACTAAAGTAAGGAAGCATGGTAAAAATTACATATATTTGCAAAGTAGCTGCATATTAGAGGCTGGGCATATTTTAGAGAAAAGACAGTTACCTGGCTTCAAGGGATGCAATCATAAAACCCAATTCCGATTGCCTGCCAGGTCTCTTCAGTGAAGTAGATCGGAGCACATTTACAGTATGTTCCAGTATACCACAAACCTGCAGATAATGCCAGAATTTTCGTAATTCTATTTTAGATGTCTACGGATAATATTAAACATTCATTTAGGAAGCTTAAATTTTGTACAGAATGTTAATTACGCCCAAGATGACTGGCTCTTGATAACTGTAAACAAGTCTAGAAAGTTTGAGTGATGTTCATACTTAGATTTTTTTACAATTACTTGAACGGTGCACATTCATACAAGGAAAGAAGATGTAGCCAGATTCATCTTGGAGGTACATAGCAAAAGACAGTAAATATGAGTTCAGAACAAATCAAAATAATGCCTCTACACAACACAGACTTGCACAGTTTATAAATACAGGTTAGATCATCACAGACACAAGATTATATTTATGCTAAAACACATGAAAGTTAAGGGTTTAACAGTAAATTGATATTTTGATGTTACAGGTTTCTAGTTAAAAAAAAATAAATGTATGTTATAGTAGAATCTTCCAGAATCTAGAAATAGTATTTGTAAAACTATTTGAAATACTTGAAAAGGAAATAATATTGAAAGGTGTGATTTTTATTGAATATGGAAAATAAACACAACAGTTTTAACAGAACTGTCTGAATATGGAAGTATTCTAATCAAGAGAATCAGATCTCTGTGATTTAGTCATACATACTAGATTATAACTGGTTTTACTCCAATAAAAGAACATACAGCTTATCATAAAAACATCCTAAATTTCTGTGGGTAAAATCTCGTTCCTAGTGGCCACCATCTGTTTGGAATCTGTAATTAATGTCTGCTGAATGCACAGAGAAAACAACATTAACTGCATTTAACACCTAATTTTGCTTTTATTGAAATGCAAAGGCTATATTTCACTGAGAGAGACCACTGCTGAAAAAAACCCCACACCACAACCTCCAAAACCAAAAAACTTCCTTACCATGCTCTGCTTTCCTTCCTCATCTTCCTCTAGGATTGCATCTATTAGACTAAGAGTACTGTTATACCAAAACTGTTCATTTCCTCCCAGAAGCTGTGCCTTCTCAAGGAGAGTTTTAGCTTGTCTGTGGTTTCTTTCCAGGTTAGCCAACACGGCAAGTAAGTACAAGCACCGTGACATATCATACAGGGCCCTCAATTCCTAGAAAAAAAGACAGGTGATCTATATACCAAAAATCCACTACTGCTACTCATATTTATGTCTGTCCACATTTTTGATTAACCTTACAGAAATAGAAAGTGAACGGTATTCCCCCAAGTATCCGCTGAATTTCTTAGTTACTCCTTATATGACATCTACTTCATATTTCTTTATGTTCCAGTGTCTTCTACCCCACAAATCAAATAACGTTTTCTGCTATTATTTAGTATGTATATATCTACTAGTGTTTGTAAGCATCTGATGAAGAAGTGTGGTGATGAAAGATTTCTTTGTGAACTGGTACATAGGTACACAAGAGATTCAGTGAACTCACAATGCTGTTTTACACTAGTTATAAGGGACAAATATTTAATATTTGTATACTAGCACACAGACATACAGGACACTAGTAACAAATTGTATCATTAAAAACACTGTCCTCCTCAATGTATTTTGAACTTTCCTCAATATACAATGTTTCATTAATGTTTTAAAAAGAGGCATGTATTATTCATGAATATCATTAATATATTATTATTCACAGTATTCAAGATTATACTAAATTTAGATAGGCAGTTTTTACTTACATAAGAAAAATTATTACACAAAATAACAGGATAACAATTACATTTTTTTAAAAGTAAAGGATTTACTGTAATAATTATATTTCAGTAATTTGCATAACAAAGCACAGCACTATAGTGGAAAATGGTAGATATAGGAAAAATATCTGTAAAGTCAATCATTCATAACAATGAGATGATGCAGATTTGTTTGGTGGAACATATGGACACTTATTTCAGATCTGCCAGAATTCTAAGACATAATTTCAGTTTTACCAAAACACAGCGGTAAAACCATAAAGAAGTCCAAAATGAAATAACTAGACTTTTAAACGATCAAAATGTTGAGAGGATGGAGCTAAATGCTCTCTCTCTTCTGAACAAACCTTGAATGTTTCCCACCTATTTAAACAAACAAGGCTGAGATACACATGTACCTTCCAAGGCCACTGCAAAGCAGACAGAGATGCTGACACTACTTCAGAAATTTATATAACCTTCTGACAACTCCCATAAAGTTGGACTGAAATGCCATATATTTAAATGTACACACCTCACATTACATATGTTGAAACTTAATATGAAATCGGTTTGGAGTGGGGGGAGAAGGCTTGGCTTTGCAGTTTGATTATTACTATTCTGAGGAAAAAGTGCATCAAAATGAACTCTTCCCTACACATTTTACTAGTGTTTCTTTTTCTATTTAATTTTTATTGTACCTGAGTTGCAGCATGGGCCTCTGAAAGTAGAAGTCTTGCTGGTTGATACAAGCCTAGCTGAATTAGTACTTCAGCTTTTTCAATCCACAAGAGAGGGAAAGAAAGCCCACTCAGTCCTTTTCCTGTTATTGCATTTAACTCAAAACCCTGAAAAACAACAGAAGTATTACACCTTCATAAATTTCAAAACTAAACTAGATGGAATACAAGTTGTTATTTACTATGCTATCCCACAGTACAATCCTATTTTCTAACTTCAAAATGTAACACTATATTACAGGAACAGGTTTATTAGGAGATTTGGATTTTATGATCCTCAAAAGGCATTGAACTAGTAAGTATATACTATTAAAACTAACTGTATGATAGATTAACTGCTTCAGGTATGCTGCTGTCATTACCAAGAATCAACTTCTTTGTAACTAAAACTCAAAGAGAGAAACTATTCACAAGAGCTAGAAGAGGTGACTTGAGAGGGATTAGTAATTAGAAAAAAAAGGTATGTTATGCACAAGAATGGAAAAAATACACAAAGAGAGCAAAATGGTATGATGAAAATCAGGACAGCACTTTTAAAGGTAAGCTTTAAAAAAACCAGTAAGGCAATTATCTTCCTAAAGAAGAGACAGGAAAGACAGAACTGAAATATTTGTATGCCTTTAAAACAATATATAAGAGAAAGCAAAACAATACACGCTAATGTAATGGAGAGAGAAAGAAGAGAAAAAATGAGACCAAGAGTGAATACAGTATCTTCTTTGCTTCTCAGTCTTTTTAATTGATTTGCATTAGTCCCAAAATCCATTTCTGGGAAAGTAGTTTTACTTTGTATGAATAAAGGTTCCAATCTTGTTCTTCCACAATATAAATAATATGCCAGGCAAACCCAGCTCAGCTTCAGCTGATGCTTGCTGGCAGAATTTAAGTAGCACACATTTTTAATGATTTTTTGCATTCAAGTGTTTCTTAAGTATTACCTAAAAACAAACTAGCAAGTGTATTAAAAAAAAAAGTGAAGAGTAATTTAGTATAGGAACTGAAGTAGAAATAAAAACCTTTTCACTTGAAGTAACGATATTCTCATTCCTACTACCATTAAGCTGAACATTTTCAAAAGGTATTTTTCTTTCTTCTGTCTTCATACATACAGTTTTTTCTTTTTTCAGTGCAATCTCTTGCCTACACCTAAATCACAAGAAAGAAAAAGTAAATTCAAGTATATTTTAAAAGCATTTCATAATGAAGTATTAGCATGCTAACTATCTTCACCATACACTACTCTGTGGATAGACAGAAACCAAACATCCACAGAATTTTAGGGCATAGCTAATATACCAAAGGTGTGTTCAGAGATCATGGTTTTTTTACTATTTTCCCCCAACAACACTTAACAACCGTAGGGAAAGCAGTCCCAACTAAATACAGCCTCTGTAGTGAAAATACATACATTGCTTGTTCTAATTCACTAATGTATGTTTCTCCAGCAGCTTTCTCATGATACACAGATGCCTGACTCAGTTTTAAATCTGAGCATATCAGGGCAATTCTAAAAATAAAAAGAAAAAATGTTTAAGAAACAATCAAATCCTTCATATGTTGCTTCATAAAAGCACATTATATATAAACAGCACATATTCCACGTTTGTCAATCCTATCATGTCTAGATTAATATCGGCATTAATCTTCTCATGTCTAGATTAATACTGGCAACAAAGATTGTAAATAAAAACAGGGGAAATTATCCATTGATAGAGGTCACAATCATAGAATAGTTTGGGCTGGAAGGGACTTCTAAAGATATCTAAAGGTATGGGCAAGGGCATCTTTCTTCCAGGGATGGGGCATCCACCAGTAGCCCCAGTCTTGTCCATCAAACCTGTATCTCTCCAACTTAATGGCAAAAATTACGTGGTAAAAGTATGAAAACATTTACACAGTCTCACTATAGCTTGCAAAAAAACCCCATACACATCTACATGCTAACCTACTTTTCAATACTGAGTAGAGAGTAATATATTCCTATATACCTATCTAATCATACATAGACATCAGCTCATAGATATAAATAAAATACCATGAAATATACGTAAATCTTGAGGAATCAACAAAAAAATTTGTCTGGCTAATCTTGGCTGAAAATAATTTCCTATCAGTAAATCCCTCTTAGTCTTGTAAGAAAGCAACCCAGCAATCATTTGGCAGTCCAGAGAAACACATATATTTGTATACATGAATATCTATTCTGCTTGGTGGGATCAGTTTCAGGCATTTTAAAGATTCGTTATGTGGCATTTCACAAACTATCAGAAAATAAGCAAACAATTATTGTTTGTAACTGTTACTTATTAAGCAAACATTACTTAGTATCTATCAAAAAAGCAAGATAAACTGTTTTAACTAAAACAGCAAGAATTTTCCATTGCATGCATATTAAATATTTTTAAATCAAAACTTTTAGGGGTTATTATCCATAAAAAATAACATAATTTTGGTCATGAAGACGAATGCCTGTAAAAATGCACTTACTAGGGCAACTTCTTCATGGTTTTAAGGCAGAGACAATATATTTTCGATGCAAGGAGGGAATCTGTCTTTGAATACTTAATAGATAAGACTCTTACTGAAACTTTTTTTGACTTTGCTTTTTTCAGTTAGGTGAGAACAAAGCATTTCAAAAATTTTTCACATTAAAGTGGCCTGGCTTTGTAATCTCATATGCTTTCCACGTAGAGATCATGTTTAGTAACAAATAAACTTAGTGGCTTTAATTCCACAAACCAATTCATCAAAATTCTATTAAAATGCATTAAAAAAAGAAATTAAATTTTAAAAAATTGCAAATATAAAACAGTAAGTCACAAATAGTCTTGTTACTACTTCATGAAATATTAATGGATGGTCCACTCCATTCAGTTTCTCTTTTACTTAAAATAAATAAAGGATACAAACCGAAGGTGATAGAGATCAGACAGACTTCTACATTCCAGAACTTCATTTGCAATAACTTCAGCAAGCTGAAAGACTGGAAGAATCAAGTGGGGGCAAAAAATTTTCTGTAGTTCTTTAGATAAAAGGTCCATAAAATACAAAGTGCAAGTCTGAAAAGAAATTTTTTTAAATTTGAACAGTATAAACATAATTTTGTAGAAAATAAATTTTAAATTAATGATTACATCTTCAGTTTCAAAACAAACCTCAAAAAAGACCTGAAGAAACTTTCAAGCTGAAAGAGCAGCAAAGTACACAGAAAGCTGGTAAATGTCTTCTATAAGTTAAGTTCATTTCAGCATGCAGAGGACAGACTAACACCTCTAGAAGCATTAATGAATACTACAACATAAAAGTATTTTGGACAGCTGTCTGAACATACACAGACAGAAAAACTAAAATGCAACAGTTTTCTGGTACTGATATTTTCATAAGTAGTAAATGCTCTAGAATTGTGAGGAGTATACTCACAGGTTTTGGGAAATTATCCCAGTTAATACCGTAACTATTTGTTTTCTGTTTAAAAGTATCCCTGATGTCAGTGGGACAGTCATACTGGGCCCATTCTTCCACATTTGCTGGTAAGGTATTAACTGATTCTTTCCCATTAGGCTTCTCTTTTGCAACAGAAACTTCGGCCTACCATAAAAACAAGGACACTTAGGAGGTCAAATTAACAATCTTATTGGTATTAAATATTCAGCTAAAAAAATAAACACATTTGCTTAATATCCTTTGAAGTTTAGTCAGATTTGGGGTGTTTTTTAAATCTCTAGACTGTGGGTTTTACAAAACAGCAGTATCTTGACCAAGACAACAAACAAAAGAAAAGGAAAAGTATTTGTAAATTTATCATCTGTCAAGACTGTGTGATCAAGAGTGAAGGTATGATACACAGATTCACAGAGAAATTCTTCACAAGTTATGAGAGTCTGTACAGGAAAGCATCTGAACTATTTACCAAATGAGCCTTAGGGAAACATCTCTTAGAAAGAGAGGGTTGTTTTAATTCCACAGAAAAGCAGGTCTTACTTGTTTCTCTTTCTTTTTGTTCTTCTCTTTTTCAGGAGGAGTTTTTGACTGCACTTTCTGAGGACTTGTAGGTTGTGAAGGTTTTGAGAATGCTTTTGTAATAGACCCTGATGCTGACAACGACACCTAGACAATCAAATAATTACAATTAATTATTTTCAATTTGCAGGAACAGTGTCAGTTTCCAGTAATAGTTATTATCCACTGCAAGTCACTATCTACAGCTAATAACAATTATCACATACCATGTTCTGTTTGCATAATAGTTTTCTTCAGAAAACAACAATTTCAGAGACTCCTGGATGCTTGCAATATTTGTACAAGCATTTAGGACGATCATGACAATGCAATTAAGCAACAGAACTGTCAAAACATAGGATCATCCCTGTGATAAATACTACTGCTATCTTTTTTAACCTATGTAGTTGCAAATCCAATCCCTTTTTTTTACAAACCACTAGTCTAAACAGCTTGGTTGTCTACAAGGCAAAAAATTTCATATGGAAGTAATCTGCAAGACTGCAAAGAGTCACTCTGTCCTTCTGGGTTAGTCTTCTACAATGCTACTAATGAATATTATATAAAAGAAATTTCTAAATATTTAAGCATATGAAAGAATTCATTGAAAATTTCTCTGTACATGCAATGGCACAGCTTCTGATCTTACCTAAAATCAAAAAAGAAACCAACAAAACAAAAACCACATTAATTCGAGAAGATTAATATGTTTTGCTGGAGAAATTAAGAGTAGAATACAAAATATGAATAAAAAAAATGCTGGATACTCATAACACATGAAAATTTCAAATTAAAGGTAACACATCTTTTAAAAAGTCAGACGTGGTTGATTTGGCTTGGATTATTCAGGTTTTTAGAGAATGTTTTAAGGTCTTCTACTGATTTATGCAGGTCTAACACTAAAGAGACTGCTTTGAAATGATGTCTGCAGTCAGGTCTGCTTCACTTTGTACACCGAAACAAGGTGTCCCATAGTACTTTAATTCCTTTAGTACCACATGGTTATTCCTTTTCTTACAATACTGTTCAGCTGTAAATATGATTCTCAGAATTATTGTTATTATCCTACTACTGGCACTGACAGCAGCATTAACTCTTTAAGTTTTATTTTTAATAGCTGATTCAAACAGTAGTACTCTCTTCAGGTAGTTTTTTTCTCTAGTAAGAGACTCAGTCAATTGTAGGATATTAAAAGTTATGCTTGTGTAAATCTGAAAATATCAATATTCAACTTTTATTTTGCAAATTACTGTCCCACATAACATGCTAAACTGATTTCACAATAAAATCTTGATCATAATCACCACAATTAAGTGGTAACAAATTGCATGCTTTTACATCTAATGGAAAAGATTATACACAAGCTATAGCTTACCAATCTAGTTGGCATGTCCCAACTAAGACTGTATCTATAATGATCTGTTGCATTACTATTACCAAGTACAGATATAGTCCCTTCAAAGATTACACTTAACATACAATTGTTTTCCTGTGATCGTTGCTGTGATTCTGAATAGACATTTTAATTGGGCATATCTATGAGAAATGAGATTTGTCTGATTTCTAACTATGAAAAAGTAATTAGAGAAATTAATTGGTGAACACTGCCAGTTTAGACAATTCCTTTCAGGCAAATGACAGCCCTTTTGATTCAATTTCATGAAGGTCTGCCTGAAATCACCATCCTCCAGAACTGCCCAATATGTCTTCAGAATGTACTCTGCCACTACTAAGACTCCTTAACAAATTAAAAATTCAAAATTCTAGAACCTATTGCACAAAACATATGAATGTACTCCAGAGAAGCTATGGGCCACTGCTTTTATCCTTAGTATCTCTTCTCTATTTTCCTGAGAAAAACAATTTTCTTGTTTAATCCTTAAACATGAGAAAATACACTAACTGCATCATAAACCAGAAAATTCTACGGACATAGTTAAAACACCAAACGAATACCTGGTACCATAATTACGCAAGAAAATGTGAAATATACTGGCCACATTATAAAAACACAACACAACATATAATCTCATACGATCTCACCTTCCAGATACGAATGATACAGGCATATGCCATCAAACAGTGCTGCTGATGAAAAGAAGAACTATGACCAGAAATTAAAGCCATTAATGTCTGTGCTCTAAACAAAGCTTCCAATTGTTTAATATTACTCAAATCTTCCAAATTAATTTGGGGCATGGTACCATTTGCTCCATTGTCCATCTTAGTATTTTCTGTACGCAACAATTTTGGTATACCATTTTTTTCTGTCAAAAAAAAAAGCGAACACATGCTCACAGTGACCACATTGCAAAATGTATTTAGAAGTCAAAATTTCTGAATTGAAAATGAAAATATTTACGGGAAAAAAAGGCAAATCAGAATCTATCTATTGAAGATGTTCTTATCACAACGATGCTATGCTACTTGTACCATATTTTCAATCAGTAACATAACAGTTATGTATAATAAATGATGTAAGCCTGACAGAGAAATGAAATCCACAAAAGGTTGAACCAGATGATCTTTTGAGGTTCCTTCCAACCTGGGCTGTTTTATATTTGAATCTAATTTTCCTTATTATATTTTTTCAGTTTCCATTAAGAGCTCTGCAAAAACTTTCTTGAAACTTAAAGGTGTTAAGAAAGGCCAGTAATTATACGCAACCAGGTGAAACTGGGTGGGAAGATCAGTACAGAACTAATACAAAGCTTAAATCACCACAGAACTGTAAAAAAACCCCAACAAAACCACTAACACAAAAGTATGAACAGAATATTGCTACTGTTGCTAATCAACTGTCTGATAGTAGCGACACCAAACATTTATCTTTCTCAATGAAAAAACCAAAAGTACTTGTCTGATCTATGTCATCTATCCACACAAAAAAAGGAAAGCAGTGCAGGTATTCATTAATGCCCCACAGTACAGTTATGTATCAGATACTGTTTTTCCCAATTGAATAACGAGGTATCCAGAACAGGTCACTGAGGTCATACCACTGCAAGTGGACATTTGTGTAAAAGGACCAAAGAATTTTTACAGTTACAGAAGTAGTTGAAAGCATACGTCCCTTTCAAAGTCATTTCTGAAAAATCAATGCTAAAATAAAGCCAAGGAAAGGGCAGTGGACTTAGGTACCCAAATCTTGGCACAGAAACTATTTCCTACAGTTTCATCTGTCCCTCCACGAGGAAGCACTTGAAACGAACTGTCCAGCACTGCTTTCTGGTAGCATCTCACAACTCAGGAATCCCTATGTCAGAGGGGAGTGGTATCTTACTATACCAAAAGACTGAGGGTAAGTCTCCATGGCAATACACAGAATTCACAGATAAACTGAAGCAGCATTGAATAAATGACAGTAAATGTAAGAGAAAATACAGGCAAGCTGATGCCGTTCTTTGTGAGAACCAAGTTGTAAATTTAAAATCTCCCTTGCCCTTCCTGCTGAGAAATTCCTCTGAAGGAGATACACCTATTACATACCCTCCTCTTGTGAGGATTGCATAGGGAATTTCATACATAGCAGGAGATCTACTGCCCAGTCCACAGGTTTAATAGCATCATTGGGGGGAAACTGATTACAATATAACCATTCACCAAGTTCCATCAGGTAATCAACTCTCTGCCATTCATCTTCTCGTTTCTGTAAAAGTAATAAAGGATGTGTTAATTTGTATTTGTTAATGTAAACCATCAAAATTATATTCTAAAGTTTAATGTAGTCTTAACAGAAGCAAAAAATAATGATTTGACATTGAGCAGTTTTACTGGCATCATATAATCAGAGTTATGATAAATGGAACATAATAGGAAACTCTACCAGTTAATTCTTTATTAAAACCTCTTGCTACTCTTAGGCATTTTCCTCTGGCAGGACTCAATTAAAATTTTACTGGATACAAAGATTCAACCATACAGAGTTTTCCTAGTGAAGAGCAATCTCAAAGTTATAAAAAGTAATGGTCAAGTATATGGCCTCTCTGCCCATTCAGGAACTTGCAGTCCAATGAATCACTTGACAAACATCATCCTATCAGCATGGGAACAAACAGTAAGAACTGACAAACCTGTAAAGCAATGATTGCATTCTGAAAACAGCTTAACTGTCCAACAATACTTCTGGAGACTGTTACCAAGTAACGCCACATATGTGACAAATAATCTTCACTTTCATGACTTATTTTCTGAATGGCCATCATAAAATTGCATCCTAATCCTGCCCTCACTGTAGCCATAAGCTTGAAAATCAGGCTAGAAAAAGATCAAACAAATTACAAATTACTTGCATCTGTACCTGTAAAGTAACTTTGTAAGATATATACACTACTTCATATTAGTATAGTACAAAGACGCAAAGCTAATAAAATGGCATAAAAAGGCATAAAACCTTCAGTTCGGATAAGATTATGTAAAAAGTAGCCTAGATAATTTAGTTTCCATTTAAAGAAGATGGGTTTGCAGCTAGGAAAACAAACTTCTGCTATATAGCCACATTTCATGCATCTATTTTCCTGGGAAGTAAGATACTACTTATATACAAGTTTTTAAAAAATTAAATTTACAAATATTATTAACAGATTAATGATAGGAAGCACTGCCTATGTATGTCTTTTTCACGGAAAAGACACAACAGTGTTTTGTGTTGTAAGGACCGGCTGACAAAAAGTAATCATAATATTTTCCCAATGCAAAATAAAAAAATCCTCAAGAGTTTTATACTTCTCAAGAACCAAAAAGCTTATTTTAATAAAAATAAGTCAACCGACTCACAGTTTGTGTCTTGTCTGAGGCAAAACTTCAATAGCTTCATCCAGGAGTTTTAGTGCTTTGTCCCAATCAGCTTTATCAGCATATAYGTGGAATAGTAGGCCATATAAGGAAGTTCTTAATGTCAGATCTTCCTCAGCACCTTTGAAGTATATTCAAGTAATTTATTAATATACTGCAGAATTAGAATAATGATTAAAAAATACTGGGGTTTCTTTTATTACCAGATGAAAAGAAGGAAGAACATGCCTGGGAGAAAGCATCCAAGTGATAACCCAGTATTTTGAAAATCATTTGTAATCCACTGATGCAAAGGACATATGTCGTTCTTTTCCTAAAAACAGGACAAAAAAAAAAAAAAAAGAAGAAGAAAAAAAAGCCCTTTATCTTTCAGTTAACATATGACTTTAAGTATTATTGAACTTTTGTTTCATCTGTGAACCAATCCACATCACTAATATGAATAGTAACCTGTAATTTAAAAAGCTGCTTGACCAGATGAAAGCCACAGGCATTTCTCCAGAGTGAGTGCTATAATACAAACCCAATACAAAAATAACCAGACTCAGTAATATTCAATCAGTTAAATAACATGAAATCTTGAAGTACTCCAAGTCACAGGGTAGCTGAGGTTGGCAGAGACCCTCCAGAGCTCTCTGCCTATACCCCTGTCTAAAGCAGGCTCCAGGCTTTACCTGTGAAAATTTGACTATTGCAATTCTCATCCAAATATAAGAGACTTGCTAAGTGTTTCCCTCTCCTGTACAGCACAGTTTTGCATCTTCAAAGATAAATTCACTATCTTGTTTCTCAAATAGAGCCATATATGACTTGCTAACCACTGAATACATAAAGGATGATGCTAATAAGTTAACTGAGCTATAGCCACAACTTTTGAGTAAGTATTACATTAGCATCAACAAAGATTTATCAGATTTGATCTAATCAGCATTTACTTCCATGAAGGTACATAGTCTGCCTAACTTAGTGGCCTTCTACGATGGAGTGACTGCACCAATGGACAAGAACTATGGATGTTACCCACCTGGATTTCTTTAAGACCTCTGATATGGTGCCCCACAACTTTGCTGCTACTGAATTGTACAGATAGAAGTTTGATGGATGGACTGTCAGATAGATAAGAATTACAGTCACTGGCTCAATGTCCAAGTGGCTCAATGTCCAGTGGAAATCAGCAACAAGTGGTATCCCTCAAGGGATACCAGTACCAGGGATATTGGAACCAATATCGTTTAGTATCTTCACTGCTGACATAGTCAAGGGGATTGAGTGCACTCCCAACAAATCCGCTGATGACACCACAGTGAGTGGTGCGGTTGGCTGACTAGAGGGAAGGGATGTCACCCAGAGGGACCCGGACAGGCTTGAGGAGTGGGCCAAAGGCAACCTGGAGAAGCTCAACAAGATCAAGTGCAAGGTCGTCCACCTGTGTCAGGGCAAACCCCAGTATCAGTGCAGATGGGGATGAAACGAGAGCAGTCCTGTGGTGAAGGACTTGGGGGTACTGGTGGATGAAAATCTGGACATCTGTGGTTTATCCTTCTCCAGATGTGACTGCATTTAAAAACTACCTAGTTATCCTGATCAAGGATGGAGATCAGTTCCTGCCTCTTACAATGGTCACTACAGTGTATATATGTTTAAAAAATTCAGCAACTCCAGAAATAATCAAATATACAACACTCTGTTAACAGGAAATGTTTTTTCTAACTAATATCAGAAGTTACTCACTTCTAACTCGTAAGAATTACTAACATTTTCAGACATAAAAATATTTATGCTACCTATAACTGTCAATTTTCATAATCTACATTAAAGTCTTGCTTTTTAATACCACTTATTAAGAATTCACCCTGAAATTATGCTGCGGTGGAGAGTTAGGTATATACACATAATGAAGTATTCCTTTTTATTGGTTTGAAATATATCTCTACAAATAACAAACTTTAGGACTGTGTCTATGGGCAATTACTGTTATGTATCTAAACACTGGCAAAGTTTCATTAAGCTTACAGTTATCACTGTGCTTCCAAGTACACATTCTACTCCTGAGTTCCTACACACCCAGAATAAGCAGACCAGTCACCATCTCTGATTATTTGTGATTTATAATGGCTTGAGGAGAAATTAAAATAAAGTTTTTTATTCTTGTACTATCCCGCCTGACGATGTGAGATGCAGACTCATATTTGTACCACTGAGCTTAGATGCAAAAGTCATCAACAATCCCTTCAAGCTCTAATTGAAATTGTGCCCACGGGAATGCACAGGAAAACTCAGCATCTTCACTGACATGTAAATCAAATCTAGAAAGAGAAATGGATCAGCTCCATGGAGTTTTGAAGTAAGAAAAGGTGTAAATGTGTATGGATGTTTCAGTGTGCAGAAGAAATTCCATATGGTGAGATATATGACACACATCACCTGCATACTGTTTCAAGCAGATGACTTCTTTGGATTACACATGCTGTTCATGATCAACAAGTATTTAATTTTATCACAAACTCCCAGCACAGTCTAAATTTTAACTCCTTCCTACTGCCAAAGTGCTGAACAGTCTGTTAAAAAACTGAAGATATGTGAAGTAAAACTTTCCTTATGCAGGTAAAAGAAATTTGAGTCTGCAGGTGTTTCTGTTACTAGACCTTAATTTAGTAACATTTTTTCCTGAGTTAGTGTTTTAGGATCCATTATCATACTCGCMAGAAGTGACCCTTTTTTTTCTGCATTTTGAGTATTTTCTAAACATTCTTTCTTGTAAGCTTCTGTAAGTGAAACACTACAGTGAAAATCAGACAGCAAACTACTCTGCAGAAAACTGTTTTGAGTTTGACAATTGCCTAAAACCACAAGAATCACCAAATGGAATAAAAGAGTATGTGAGTCTGTGTATGTGTGAACACGTGGTATGTGAGTGCAGGTCAGAAACCATAAATGTGTTTATGACAAATAAGTCAGTTATGCCTCTTAGCAAAGGTATCTTGAAGTTTCTTTATTATCAGCACCAATCACTAAATACAAGCACAGTTAATAATGCATAGTAGAAAATCTTACCTGTTTGTTTTTAGATTCTGCTTTAATTATATTCTTAAGAATTATTTCTGTAGATTCTTTAAACTGTTCTCTGTCATGTGGTGAGCCTAGCAAAGGTAAACATGCATTCCAGAAGTGCCTAGCTGCAAACATTACAAGGGAATAATTTCCAGCTTCACCTGCATACCTGAAAGAAAGTGAAGTAGAACTTAATGAGGAAAAACCACCACACTTGAGCCATAATAAAAAATTTTACTTCTACAAACATTTGGGTTTATCTGATCTACAGATCACCATACGTAACCTCAGCAATGAGGACTTAGCATAAGAGCTTAATAGAAAAACTATTTTCCATTTTTATATGCCAACTTCACACACTAAGCAGAAAAAGGAATAAATAAGTAGTATATTAATGATTTTACTGTATTTCTGTATCATCTTAGCTCAAGAGCATTCATTAAGAATAGCAGAAATCTCAAGACATTCTCATTGGAGTAACACATTTTTTTGGCTTCCTACTATGTTAACTTCTCATTCTAAAAAACATTTAAAAAATAGAACAAAACAATTATTACCACATTATGGATATTTTGCTTAGTACAGTACCACTGTAAAACAAGAATATGCCTCAAATGCCTCTAGCTGCATTCAAACTGCTTTGAGCATATTTCATGCAAATGATACTTTGAATTAATAAAATTTAATCATCCTCCAGATTGTGATACAACACAGTGCTCATCTGAGTGAGAAAAAGCTTGGAATTTTAGTGAAAAATTATGGATTGGTATAATGTAATCACCAATTGAATAGTGTTACTGTTTTAAAAAAAGCAGTTTTTTGACACTAGCAATCTGATCACCCCCTAGACAGCACACTTTAGATCACATTTAGACTCTTGCATTCAGTTCTAGGCCACCCAATACATGCCAGACACAGACAAACCACAAGGAGCTCAGTGAAGGGCCATTGAGGTAATCCAGCGACTGGACTGCACTTGCCTTGAGAAGAAGGCCAGTTGAAGAGGTGGCTTTGGGAAACCTATCAAGGAGAAGTTTCTTAATAACCTAACAAAGTTATTGAGAAGCAACAGTCAGGCTCTTCACAGCAGATGGCAGGACAAGCAAGAATAGGCATAAGTTAAAATAGGAAAGGCACAAAAATGTCCGCTGTGAGTACAGCCAAGCAGTGAAGCAGGTTATTCACAGAGGCTGAGCATTTCCATTCCTTGAGGTTTTCATGACCAGAATGGATAAAGCCCTGGGCTGGCACTGCTTTGAGCAGGAGTCTGAACCAGATCCCTTCTAAGGGCCCTTCCAACCATGTTTTCCTATGATCCTATGAAACTACAAGATCAGCCATGTGAAAAGTAGCTGATAAATTTACTAAAGTGCAAAAATCTGTCAAATCCTTTGTTAAACATTTCAACTCACAACTATTTTGATTTTTTTCAGTCTTGGGAGAAAATACAATGATCCCCAAAGCTGTAATCAAATTTTAGATCTGTTTTATATTAGTCTTCTCTCAACATAAAACATACCTGACACTCTGAACAAAGGCTTTTGTTGCTGCTACACGTAGATGTTTTCTTCCAGACAAATTTTCCATTATGCTCTTTCCTTTTATACAGGCTGCAGAGCTTAACATTTCTTGTCCCACTCTGTTACCAAGCCTGCATAAAGGCAAATACTTCAAGAAGTGGTAAGTCTTACAGGCTAAGACCATACCAATTCCTATTAATGATGTTTTCAACTTGCTACTTTATATATGCCCCTTGCTTTGGAAGTTACAAATCCTTCTACTAAGTTTTCTTTTGAAATCAGAAAACATTACAAAAACGGAACATTTTGTGAAAAGATAGACTAAAATATTTTTTTCACATCACTAATGAAAATAACTGTGAAATCAGATTTAAAAAACTATTATCTATATTTACCAAGGAAAGAAAATAGATTTGTAATTTTCTCCCTATTTTTCACTACTATACATCAAAAAAATATTAGTCCAAAGTCAAACTCACACACCAAGCAATTGAAAACAGAAATACAGATAATTAGACAATTTTTGATACTTTCTTTTGGGATTTGTCATGCTTATGTCTGCTAAAGTATGCACACGGCTCTGGAAAATTGATATGGATCCTATTCTACTACACATAGAAGAAAACCACGTATCTTTCAGTCCCACAGTTAATCAGTTAAAAATTAATAAGCAAATAAATTGATACCATTGGTTAATAGTGACTTAGTAAGAAAAGGAGAAATAGAAYTTGCAGGATTTTTTAGTGTCTTAGCTACAAAGTGAAACCATATACAGAAGTGCGGACATTCTAGTCGGCCTGTTCCTACTCTGCGATGAGAACTACCATGCAGGCATGATTTGTGTCCACAAGAGGGCACCACTGTCCACATTACAAGTTAACAAGTTAAAATCAAGTATTTAACCTCCTTGTGCCCAAGTTGTGCTTTACCATGGAAAAACTAGGGCTGTCTTCCATTTCTCTGGAAACAGCATTGACAATTCATGACTACAGAATCAAACACTTTATCTTACATTAGTTTGCAGATTGCTAGATGTGCAGCAAGTATTCTCTCAATTTCTGTGAAGTTCATTCTGAAACTATCTGTTTCATATTAAGATAACTTACTTGGTTTTACATGTTTCTAACTCCGTGTAGAAAACAACCATGAGTTTCAAAGAACAGAATACTGTTTTAAAAAGTTCAATTATTTTGCAGAGAAAAAAACCCGAACAATATATTTATCTGAAATCTTTCACAGGTTTATTTCAAATTTCCTACATTCCAAAAAACTGCTCTTAAATGGAGTTGATTCTTTCCTCTTTGGGTAAAATTAATTTCTGCTTTTTGGAAGAACTTGTTTTAAAAAATAGAAGGCTTGAAGGATATAATCTTTTTTATAATAAAGGACTCCATCAACAGATCCATTTATATATGAAATCCTTTTTTTTTTCGTTTGAAATCAAAGTTTTGAAATACCAGGTAAGTAAGAGACTGGGCCTTTGAAGAAATTAGTTACATTCSTATTGCATCCATTTGCATAGGTGTCAATAAAGACTATAAAGACTACTTGACAGCAGAGCCTGGAATGCAGGAGCTGCTCTTATCCTTCAGCACTCCCAGCTCCAACTTGGTCCCTGAACTATGTAGCCCTCCAGTGTATTAGAGCCAGATGAGCACTGGAAGCAATTTGCACCAGGAAAAGAATTAGCTATTTTTTTTTCTGAGATTATGAAAGTGTCAAAATACTATGATTGCCAGAGATCATTTCAGAAAAGCAATGCTTCCTAGGAAGACACCCAAACACATAGATGTAGAACCTTCTGACTTGCTTGGATAGCAAACTTCATCTATCTTTCTGAATGGGATCCAGAGCCACAATCTGGATCTCCCACTGCCTTTTGCTTTCATTTTTAACCGTACAATTTCTTTGTAAAAGAGATTATTTGATTTTTTATTATGTGACCAGATACATTTACCCTCTTTACTTTCTTAAAAGCTTAATTCGAGTATACCACCATATAATGCAAAATTCTATGTACTTACAGGACGTATTTCTTAACATCTCTACTGTGAACAAAATTCTCCTCTGATTCCAAGATCCTTTTGGAACAAGTCATTACTCTTTCATAGTCTTGTGACACATACGCAAAATATGTAAGTCGTGTCAGCGTCTGCAATTCCACTAAGGAATCTGACCAACTGCATTCTAAAGCCAATTTCACTAGCTAGGATTAAGAAAAAAAGCAAAAGAAAAAGGGAGAGAAAAATGGGGGAAAAGGACAAAAAGAAGAGTTTAAATTTCAGGCGTTTAATATGCTTTTTTTCTACAGTAATTACATGCTTATAGCTGTATCTTCCTTACAACCCACCTGGGCATGGAACAAGTATGTGATAAAACCATCTAGAAAACAAAAGATCTACAAGTACAATCAAAATATAAATTAGAGAGGCCGTAGTAAGTATTATCATAGTGTATGCAAATCCAGCTGTAAGTGTGCATACCTTTTGGCCAAAAGTATCTGCCATGACTTATTCTATGTCCTCAGTCATCTTTCAAAAATCAGTGGAACATGACTTTCAAAATTCAGAGCTCATTTAGTTAAGCCAAAAGTAAGAATGGGACAGAGAATTGGTTTTGCAACAACCAGTAAATGTAACAGATAGTTGCTATGCGTGTGCACGTATGTGTCTGTGTGTATATATGCACGTGCATGTATGTGTGTGTGTATGTATGTGTGTGCCTGTATGCATGTGTGTATATATGCGGGTGCATGTAGGTGTGTGTATACATGCACACGCGTATACACACACACATATACATGCATGTGCATATGTGTGTATGCACGCATGTGTGTATATATAAATGCATGTGCAYGCGTGTATATATGCACGCATGCGTGTATGCGTGTGTATATGTAAATGCGTGTGCATGCACGTGTGTAGATATGCGCGTGCATGCATGCATGTGTGTATATGTAAATGCGTGTGCATGCGCGCGTGGGTATATACGCGTGCGCATGCATGCGCGCTGTGTATATATAAATGTGTGTGCCTGTATGCATGCGTGTATATATGCGTGTGCATGTAGGTGTGTGTGTACATATGCACATGCATGTATATGTGTGTGTATACGCGTGTACATGTGTGTATGCACGCATGTGTGTATATATAAATGCATGTGCATGCGTGTGTATATGTAAATGCGTGTGCATGCACGTGTGTATATATGCAGCACGTGCGTGCACGCGTGTATATGTAAATGCACGTGCACGCATTTATATACGCACACACGCGCATACGCACACACGCGTGCATGCACACGCATTTACATATTCGCATGCGCATATATACACGTGCATGCACATGCGTTTACATATACACGCGTGCACGCACGTGCTGCATATATACACACGTGCATGCACACGCATTTACATATACACACGCATGCGTGCATATATACACACATGCATGCACATGCAT
>JACAXG010000415.1:43980-144604 GCA_018881555.1 Amblyornis subalaris
ACGTGCGTGTATATATGCGTGCATATGCATGTACATATGTGCGCGTGTGTATATATGTATATTAAATACGTGCGTGTATATATGCGTGCATATGCGTGTACTTATATTTGTGTGTATATATTAAATATGTGTGTGTATATATGTGTGTATGTGTGTATGTATATATGTGTGTATATACATGTGTGTAGGTATGTGTGTCTATATATATGTGTGTGTATATATGCATGTGTATGTATGTATATGCGCTTATGTATGTGTATGTATGTGTGTATATACATGTGTGTAGGTATGTGTGTCTATATATATGTGTGTGTATATATGCATGTGTATGTATGTATATGCGCTTATGTATGTGTGTGTATGTATGTGTGTATATACATGTGTGTAGGTATGTGTATGTATACATATGCCTGTGTATATATGTCTATATTAAATGTGTGTGTGTATATGCATGTGTGTATGTATGTGTGTATGTGTGCATATATGTGTGCATGTATATATGTGTATGTGTGTATATGTGTGTGTATATATGTGTGCGTATATATATGTGCGTGTGTGTGTATATGCGTGTTTAAGCGTGTATGTATATATGCATGTATATATATGTGTGTTTATGTGTGTATATATGCGTGTGTATATGTATGTATATGTATGTGTGTATATATGTATGTATATTTGTGTGTGTATCTATATATACAGTTTCATATATAGTTTCATTATAGGATCTAAACATTTTCATTTAATTTCTTTTGTATGTGTCAAAATTCCACCTTTTTAGGATAAAGGTAATTGTTAATGAAATGGTCCAAATGAAGATACAACAACACTGCCATACAAAACTAAGACACTGAAGTGATAGCTGAAGTTAACTCATAATATTTGGCATAAATCTGTAGACCAACTAGAATTAGATGCCTATATATTTATAAGGACCCAGACCCTAGTCTTCAGCAGTAGGCCGGGTGGTTGTCATGGCAACCTGCTTGTTTGGATTCATACAGTCAGCAAATAGTAACCAAGCATAATCGTGTTCTACCTTGCAACTGTCAAAAGTAAATTCACTATAATGTGAAGTTTTCTGCTGAAATGTTGAATGCTACTAATACAAGCTTCTCTCAGGTAACAAGCAACATGACTCGTTACTCTAAGAGGAAAAGGCCTCAAATTGCACCGGGGAGGTTCAGGTTGCATATCGGGAAAACTCCTTCACTGAAAGTGTTTTCCAGCTCTGGCACAGGCTGCCCAGAGCAGTGGTGGAGGCCCCATTCCCGGACGATTTAGAAGTCATGTGGATATGACACTTGTAGACATGGGTTAGTGGTGGCCTTGGCAGTGCTGGGGCAACAGACTCCATGATCTTGGAGGGCTTTTCCAACCTAAACAACTCTACGCTTCTATTAAGTTTTCTCCTMAAGAAAAATGAAAGGTTAGAACCATGGTTCTGTACAGAATTCACCTGAACCCATTATGTTCTGAAAGTTCCATAATCTGACAGTTATGTAAACAATCTGTTAGAGCAACACAAGCATAATTCTAATATTTGTATTCTAATGTTCTGATAAATGAAAATATTTTGTCACAAAAACTTTCTTCCGGTCATAAATATTCAATCTCTGGGAAAGTTTTAAAGGAAATAATGGTAAAATAAAAGTTTCAAAAATAATTTGACCTCCATTTAAAATCGTATTGGAAATTGCATTTATAGTATGCAATTTCTTAAAATTCAAGAGCTAATAAAAAACCCCCAAATACCTGAGATAAGCTAGGAACAGTAAAATCCATGAGACCCAAGCCATTACATGAATACATTTCCACGCCAACAAGAATTCTTGCCATAGGATTTTGTTCTTCATCATTATTCTAAGCAGAAATAAAAAAATTCACATTAAGAGATTTATTTTTTTGCAAGTTAATATTATTAAAGACATTGAGATGACACAGTAATAATAATAATAACAGTAATAATAATAATGTTTGAAAACCTCAATTTGCTTTAAGCAAGTCCTCTCTATTGTGTCCTTAAAATGGTCGATTTTTTGTATTTATGTATTTTTAATTAGTATTGTGAACTCTGAATTACTACAGTTTCAACACTAAAACCCCACATCAACAATACAACGAAGGTAAATTTCATCTATCACTGAGGAATTCCAGTTTTACAGACACTACAAAACAAAAATATAGGAATAATATATGTCTTTCCAGCTTACTAGGTCTATAATCTATATATATAAAGAGGCCATAGCAGATGTTGATATAAATATAACCGATTTTTCTTAACACTTTTAATGTGGCCATTTCATTATTTTCCATTTATGAATTCAAAATCGACTTTGCTCAACAGTCATCATACGACAAACATCACCATGGCAGCAGCTAACAACAGAAGGAAGAGTTAAGAAATGCAGAGTCACTGCTATACCCAATGAGAAAAATTTGCTATGTTCCATAAAGACTTATTGGAACTACAGCCAAAATTTGTTTTTACATTCTGTTCAAACATGCAGAGGAAAACAGACCTTGATAATTTCAGTCATTATTAAATGAATTTATTAATTTAACTTTCCAACGAAAAGTTTCAACATTATGCAGGATCTCAGGGAAATCATACCTCCTCCTGAGTCTCAAGTTTATGTCTGATCTGCTGCTGATTTAACTGCTTTACTTTCACCCAGGTAGCAATGAGCTGTTGTTGCGCAGCGATAGAGACCGTTTCCTTAGGAATGGTTCCAGTCATTGCATTTAGGGCAAATTCACAAATCTGAACACCAAGAAGAGAAAAAATAAATGTGAAACACAGGAGAAATACATAAAGTTTCTTGTACGGAACATGCTATCCATCAGTTGTTTTTAAATTATTGCACATGCATCTCTAAGGCTCACAACATCTCCTTTAAGTCAACCCACAAGGCAAACAGATATTACAGTCCTCAGCCTCAAGCTGCTAAGGAGCTCCAGTGTGCATTTGGGGAGGATCTGTGGTGGCAGAAACTGTAAAAGAAGGTAGCTTATTTTTCGCAAAAATTTCTACTATTCAATTTGTAGGAATTGTAATACATGACAGCAAAACAAAAGGGACTACAATAAATTACAGTTTTGAACCTCTAAGGCAGCTTTGATGTCAGGAAGTCCACTAGGATCTATTGAAAAAGACTGGATGACATTCGGTTTTTCCTGTTTCTTTGCTGCAACTATTCTGCTACGGTCTATTGCTGTATCTTCTTTCTTCTCAGCAGGTTTTGTCTTTGGAATCCAAGAAATAATTAGGCCTCGAGCCAAAGCATTACATAACATCAGTAAAATTTCAGTGCTTCTGTTGAAGAAAACAAAAATCAGAAGTGCATACCTCATCAGTTCAAAATAGAAGGCAGGAATAAAGTTTATTGATTTCAAGTAATAAGCATTACTCAAAAATCTAGTTGTTCTTAGAAAGCAAAATTATGGATGTCACAAAAAAATTTGCCCATTGGTAAAGCAGTTTAATGGTTAAAACTACAAAACCCACAGTCGATTTTCAGTTCACATTAATTTTTTTCAGCTCTTTCTCTCATTGAAGCTTCCTTTTCATCACAAAAAAAAATCATATTTATGTCAGACAAACATTTAAAACATAACTTTTTATTAATGGACTGCTATATATGAAAAAAGAGTAACTGTTTTCTAAAAAATTACCCTAAACCAAGCCCTTAACTTTTTTTTATGGTTATCATGCCAATCCATGGCCGAGCTGGAATTTTTTTTGTTTTTTTTTGAGAAAACATGAACCAAATTACAACTAAGAGATTATTGCTAGTACATACTAATCTAAGTATCAAAACTAATAAGCAGGTACTACCAGTCTTAATCTCTGCACAAACTGAAATTTAGGTTTTGTTCTCCAGTACTATTAAAGAGACTTCTTTGCTGCTGGTCGTAACTCTACCTAGTGCTGAGGTCACCGTCAATGAAGTGCCAGAATATCTAGAATTTTGTCCCCCAGTCAGACTTTGACTAGAGTATATACTCCACAATGGTCTATCATTCTCCCACTGCATTTACAGAACAAGATTTCTCTAAACCACTGTGGAATCTATGTTCTCGTTTTCGTGGTCCACTAATGCGCACATTCCCTTTATTTATTTTGGTTTCTATTTTCTCTTATTTCAGAACCAGCAGTAATCACCCTACACTGATTAGAAATATTTGCAATGAACTATATTTACAATATAATTCAACTTCAGAGACCTGACAGTAAGCAAACGCATTTTGAGCTGTTGTGCAAACTCAGTCGAAGAAAATTTTCCCAATTTTCTGACTAACTTAACAAAATGGTATTTTGCATGCACACGTTGCTAATCCACAATGAAGAGAAAGTAATATTGATTAGTCTAAAGTTAATACAGCTTACAGTGTATAGTAACAAAGAACACACATAAGGGATTAAAATTTAATTTTCACAATTTACCTCCTGAGCTACCCTCTATATACCACGGCTCTTTCACTACTAATGAAAGCCACCAATAAACATTTCACAGCACAAAATGTCTTTCAATGTCTGCAATAAAATGAGTATGTTCAGATTCAAACATCTAAATTTACCCGTCGTGCCCAACAGTCTTGACAGCTCCAAGAAGAGTCTGCAGATACTCAATAATGTCCCTCTGTCTTCCTGAAGAAATCAGATGTCTGTTATAATTTAAGATATACACCACAGCATTGTGAACAATCCAGGCTTCATTCAATTCTTCTCCTATTTCAGCTGCACGTTGGAAGTTTTCCATAGCATATCGAGATAAGTTGTCTATCCATAAACTATAAGATTAGTACAAAGAAGCTGTTATTCCAAATCTTGAACACTAAAAAGAACGATATGGTAAGGTTAAATATGCAGTACTACATCTCAACCAACAACATGAACAAAAATCGAATTATTTTTCAGTTGCATTTAAGTCCTCATCCACTGACTTACATTTTACTCGAAAGAGAAGATGGTTCAGGAAAGGAAATAGCATCAACATAAAATTAATAGTCTCTGGCATTCAAATGCTATTAGCTTAAAAAATAGTGTCTATGGCTCATGCTTCTTCCACCTGTTCAGGTTTTTTTCAACGCATGTGTGAATCCACCCATCAGTGCCAGAGATCATTAAATAACCATGGCAAGGCTCTATTTGAATACAAATGTAAGGCATGCCATCTCAGAGTTAAGGGCGCATCTTTTTTACTTAAAACTGCATGTGTTCTTGCACTCAAAGGCATTTCCAGGCGCTCTAAATGCTGTATTAATTTTTAATAGAATAACATCTTTTTCACAGGCTATGCGATAACTTTCTTTCAATAACTTTACTTTTTTTATTAATTATCAAAATGTACTATTACTTAGAAAAAACAATATTAAAAATACAGTCTTGAATGATCATACAGAATGCCACGGTTACAAAGTCATGAAGTCAAAAGCACAAACTGACACTGGGTATTACTATGTCAACAATGGTACAGGACACAGTAGATCAAAGTGCTTTTTTTCCTATGGGTTTTTACTCTAATTAGGTAAACTCAAAAATAGCTAGTAGCAATTTCAGAATAGAATTCTCATCTTCTTTGCCCCTTGGCTCTGATCAGTTTATAATTTTTCCTGTTTTACTGAACATTTGCAAGCAGACAGCGTGAGAAACTTTACTTAGTTTTCAGACTTAATGAACAGACCTAGGGACACAACTCTGCCACCCTGCTCTCTCAGGACATGACCACTGTAACAGTAAGGCTAATATTACTATGAATGTGAACAGCAGAGAGTCTAAGTGTCACCTTGAGAAATCTCTCTTACCCTCTTCTCTTTCACAAGAAATAATTGTGTCAGACTAGTAAAAAAAAGGTTCTTGCTACATTCTACTCTCCCATATTAATTTCAGTTGATTGGATGGAACAGACTAGATTTGCAAACTGAAATAGTTCAACGTATGCATTCATACTACAAAATCATTATCATTAAAGGAGCTATAAAGCAAGACAAAGCATTTTTTGATTTAGGGAAACATTTCAAAATATAGAATTCAATGATCTAAATGTCAATATACAAAGACTGAATAGTTTTTCAGCTTGGAATACTAGCTTCTAGTTTCAGAGAAACAAATGTTAAATGCAAAACAAAATCCACACTCCAGAATGAAAGGAAACCTAAGAAAAAATACTTTAAACTATTTTTTTAGATCCTTTTCCCATTACCATTATTACGTACAAAAAATGAAGAAATTGGTGACAATGAATTTTACATCATCTGTGTCTGATRATAACAATCTGTTAGGAGTTCCTAGGTCTTGATATGTATTACACAAAAGCACCTGTATGTTTTCCATTCTGGATCAGTTTCAGGAAGATATGAAACACATCCTGGACGACACTGGTTTGTATCTTCTGGAGGTACAGCATGATCATTCAGTTTGACTCCCTGCAATCTTAATAAATGAACAATTGCCTGAAAAGACACAGAGAAATAAATTACCTAGGTTATCATTGTAAAAACAGACTATGATGTCGTATTAGTGCTGTTACCTCTTCAAAAATTAAAAAAAGCTTTTTCAGATGTTGTACAGGCATGTACAACTATATGAAATACAATGCAAAGTACTTCCTAGTCTTAAAATTGTTGACAGATAATTTTACTAAATAACTACATGGAGAAAAAACCCCATAATTTATATATGTAAGTTTTTTAATCATGCTGGAACTTTAAGGATCCAGAAATGTAATGTCACATGTCAAAAATTTAAGTAGGATCTCTTGCAAAAAAGTGTTATCCACCACCTGCAGTGAAACTATTGCTATAGTTACTTTCACACAGTATTTTGATAAAATTTCATGAAACTACTTCTTCCTTTACTTCCTAGGGAGATAGAAAATGACTCAAAATTCCAGTGCTTCAAGATTTATATATACAACAAAACTAAACAAATATGAATGACCGTTGTGTAATTTACTTACCTCTGCATTAATAAATCTTATTTCTGCTAGTATTCTGAGTAAATCTGCTTCAAAAGAGAAGGATTTAGCAGGTAGCAATGATTCTCCTGATAAACTGTCACCTTGACTATCAACCATCATAATTGCATTAGCTTTGTTCTTCTGTGCTAAAAATAAATAAACCCATTATTATTTCCATGCAAATCATCATCTTCATTTTTAAATTTACAATCCCTACATATTCTTAAATTCACAAGAAATAGTCAGCAAGAAAAGATTTAAAACTATTTCAAGGAAATTACTTTTTCATTAGTATCATTTATTGCACTCAAATCCTGTTCTCAAGCAGTGCTGAGGCATTATCTGTGATTTTGCTGCATTTGTGCATAAACTTCAATATTTCCTGCAAATAACTTGCTCCAGTCATAACATGCATACTGAAATTACAGTATGAATAGACTCCCTGGCCTCTAGTTCAATTTTATTGCATTAATGGAAGTGGAGCATTGAAGTGAATTATGCAGAGGTTAAAGTCTTTGTGTGTTTGAATCATGGACTGGGTTGACTTTCTGGTAACACACACATCAGCAAAGAGAAAAAACAGCATTATTTTTCTTTGGTTTAATAACGAACAGAAAGGACTAAGATTATTTTAATATGAACACAAAGTTTGTAAGAACACACAAGTTTTTATTCATGACGCTTTTGGTGCACAGTTGCCTTCAGTTTCTGCTAAGTACTTATTTTTCCCTTTAGTTTGGAAAAAAGATGAAAGATTAAATATGGCTAACCTGAAGATGCAAAACTTGTGAAAGAAAACGGGCAAATTAATGTCCTATTTTAAGTGGACCTTGGAAACAATATGGAATAGGTTCAATTAACATTGGCCAGTGAAAAGAAAAAACATTTCATCCATTCTTAAATGTGAGTTTTACAAACTCCCTGACAAAACCAACTTTAACAGCCAGCAAGCAGTGGGGGATTTGAAAGTACTTTTCCCTCCAAGTTAAAAACTCTTAAGGTGTAGTGTATTTCCAGCAGCCCTCAAGGAACAAGGCACAAGCAACGCTGGATACCTCAGAGGAACCACTAATAGGGGATTGAAGGGTAAAAAATGTTAACATGTGAGCCTCCTGCAAAGTGACTAACAACCGATTTCCTACAGCTCCCTCAGGCATGAATGATAAGGACCTAGGTGACCACTAGAAAATTTACCCGTGTTCTTAAGACAGGTATACGTATTTCATTGAAGTACTTCTCTATAGCACTGGTGAAACGCTTCTGACAGCAGAGTATGGCTTCAACAAAAAAATGTAATGATTGATTTCTAGATTTGGAAGTAGAAAGAATATTCCATGTATGCCAACATGCAGTGACAGACAAGACACTCAGAGAACTCTGGGAATGGGAGGAAAGAAAACAGTATGGACTGACTCCATTTAGTAACTCTAATAAATGATGAAAAAGCTCCTTACAACCTTCAAAATAATTTGTTCACTTACTTTTTTTATGCTTTGTTACCTCCCTAAACAAAATATCATCATACAAGAGGCAAAATCTACATGCTGCACGGCAGACATCCCACACTTCTTGTTTACATGCAACTTTTGCCAAATCTGCCCAAAGTATAATTCTACCAAAGAAAAAGCATAAATAAAATTAGTTAATAAACACAACTCGGTTCCACCGTTCAGGATCAACAAAAACAATCATGTCAATTATGATGGCCATCAGGAAAAGAAATTACATCTAATCAAAATTAATAAATGGAAGACTTCTTGTCAGTAGCAAAGGTAACACTATTGCTTTATTAATTAAAAAGAATCTCCTCAGCATATCAAGAGAAAATTCAATCTTGGATGGTAACTATACTGAAGTTTCAAAATGTGTGTGACAACCCTCATTTTCTATTTCATAAAGTAAAGATTTCAAAACTAATGTTGAGAATTTAAAAATAAGTCTTGAAAACAAGTTTGGATTTAGAATCTTCTAGAAAACAACTGCCTTTAAATTTCACCACATGAATTTTTAGTGTAGCAAAAAATGACACCTCCTTTTAAATAAAGAATGACAAAACAATACATAAATAGTAAAAATGAAACCTGCCATTTTTCTACAGATTAATTGTTCTGACTCTCAGAATGGACTACTTAATTTTTTTACCAAAAGAGTTGTAGCATGTGATGTGGTAAAAGGACCTATAAAGACACTTCCAAGTTTCAATTCTACATCAAGTACAAGCCTTAATCCACTCATCCCTCTCTATGTTGAGCTCATATCAATAGAACTGGTGAGTTCAGGTGTTCACGTGAGAGAGCAGATTAGAAACAGCCAACGAATAAAATTCTGCATAGCATGGGAATATATAATAGAGCTTTTCGAACAAGTTGTTATACACACACTTCAACGCTTTGCAAGGTCTGACTGAAATATTCAGCCTCTCATAAGGTACCATCCAGTAACTTGACCTCTAAGATAGAAACTTTCTTCTTAGAGACTTCTAAAAAAGATGACACACTTCTGATCTACAGCAATTACCTCTCTCTGCCATTTTCATTTCTTAAGTGTTTCAAATGTTCATCAACTTTCTCCACACATTTAGTATGATGTTGGGCTTTTGCACAGAGGTAGCTTATTTGACTCTTACCTGAGGAAACTTGAAAAGAAATAAA
Organism: Amblyornis subalaris; assembly: GCA_018881555.1. Taxonomy (NCBI): domain Eukaryota; kingdom Metazoa; phylum Chordata; class Aves; order Passeriformes; family Ptilonorhynchidae; genus Amblyornis; species Amblyornis subalaris. Next base: position 53,591 of record JACAXG010000415.1, read on the forward strand.
AATTAAAGGTAGTTTTTATATATTACCAATTAAAAAATCCACATGAACAGCAAGCAATTTGATTCATAATTTCTTGCTGAAACACTCCAAATCCAGCCCTTTTCTCATTTCTCATTTCCCAAACCAACCAACCAACATTAAAAAAAACATACCCCACCAGCATCTACTCTGGCTTTTTTCTGTATCTTCAGATGCAGTTGTCCCATCCAAAAACTGATCTATGCTTGTTTAGCACCCGAACATCTCAAATACACCTCTTTTCTGACAGGAGACGTAGTGCTCTAGTTACGTGCATTCAAGAGCAAGTAGATGAAGTAAAATGTAAAGTACACATTCATGCTGAATTTTAAGAATGTTTATCTAATTAAACACATTTTCAATCAACTCGTTGTTTTGCTTTGAGAATACTGACTTTTATTTTACCTAGTCAACAAGGTATTAGGCAGAAATATCAGTAAGGAATAATCAGCACAGAAAAGTGATGCAAGGGAGGAACAAGCTGGCCCTGTGAGGTAAAAAATTACTCCAGTAGTACAAATACATTAAAAGAGATCTTTTTTTTTTCAAGTGTAATGGCAGAGAAGAGATGCTTTGCATCAGAATACAATTTGACATGACTGGAAAATCCAATGAGTTTATACATTCACTTGAATCTAAGCCAGGGTCCCTAACATAATGCAAACGGAAGAGGTTTTAACTTCATCCTCAAAAAAATCTGCCAAACAATACCAGTAAATACATATAAAGTACTTCTGACTTTAAAATACACATATAAGCAGGTTCACTTACAACAAAAAGAGGAAGGCACAACGTCTTACCATTCTGGCTAAATATAGTTTGCAGTGCATTGTCTAGCATAGTATCGCTGTGTTACCTACCTATACACATAGAGCAACTGACAGAAATTGTCCAGTATAATGCACAATGACAGTTATATCATGTAAGGCGGAAAACAACTGTGGATTAAAGAAGGACATTGGATCTACAGCTACAGTTATCACTAAATTAGGTAAGCATATACATCAAAATAGAATGAAAGTTTTTTATGCAAATGAAAGGAAAAAAACCCCTACAAATCCGATGTTCTGTCCTATGCACATTTTATATAAATTTGCATACATATTTTCTTACTCCTTCAATACAAATGTGTAAGCTTGTGGCAACTTAAGCCATGCAAAAAGCAAAATACTCACTGCTTGAATGACAGCATCAGAAACAACCGAAATTTTTCGCAACAAAATTTTACAAAATGTTGTGTCAAATGAAGTCTTGTAATAGTTTCAATGTTGTAATAATCTCATGCATTTTAAGGACTCGACCTGGAAGGCTAATGTGTACTAAGCTTTATTCTGAGCAACTTCAAAAGTAATTTTACAGTTGTCAAGTGGAAATTTAAAAGCAAGTTGTCCAAGCTTTCAGTTTTCTTAATTTCACAAATACAGTGCATTTTATCACTTTAAATAACATATGAAATGTTTTCCTGCAGCACAGTTTTCACATACTTAACAGGACTGCACAGACTGGAACAGCTGATCTGTAAATAAGACTCTGACTTGTAAGTGATCAGTTGATCAAGTTTGAAATGGGGATATGCAAGGTAAGCTTTGTGGCCTGGCTGAACAGATGGCATGAGAGAACTGCATAGTCTTCCATGGCACAAAGAGGCTGCTCTGGAAGCAACAGGACTCTTTCTGTAGTATTCCTTTCCTCCAGCATAATCTCTACTGTGGGAGTACACTGGGCCTACTCAAAGTTAGTAAAATTACACAAACACACACTTGTTTTATTGCCAAGATAATACAATACAGTTTAAGCAATCTGGAAAGTCTGTTCCCTGGCCACTTTTCCTCAACCAGAGCCTAGATAATTACAAACTGAAGCTGTTAGGGGCATAAGGAACATGCCCAATTATGTTCCATGTTTTAGGAAGTAAATAATGAATTAACACCTAAATCTCTGTGCAAAACTAGAGCTCTCAAAAGCAAGAATTTAGAAGAGAAAGACAATTACAATACAGAATGAATACCCAATGTAATTAACACAGGGTATTACTGGGTGAAACATCTGAAATCACCACTTAAAAACGACCTTGGTTAAAATCATTCAGGAGTTGTACATAGTGAAAATAGAACTACAGCACACTACAGCACAACAGTAAGATTCAGGTGAATTTGGAGGGGAAATCAAACCTTTTCCAGTATCACAATACAACTTTTAGATCCCTAATGAAAATTATAGGAAGTCTGCAACAGAATTCAGCAGAACTGTCACTTCATCTGTATTGCAGTATTTCCTACATGTTGCCACTAGATGCTATGTCCAGCCTTTAAGAGTGTGCAAAGCAAAGCATAGTAACTTTTAGTCACATGCACATACTTTACCTTTAGCTTCATTTTCACTGTCAAGCACTATTTGAAATATATCAGGAGCTAATGCAAGACCTGCATTTACCAAAAGGGATCTCTTTTTCCTCACATTATCCTTTTGTTTTCCCCTTTTAGCCTACACAAAGAAAAGAACTCATTGTTATAAGGTTCATTTTATATTCCAACAAGATCTTATTTACTGAACAGAACACAGATGATATAACTCGCTACTACAAAAAAAATACCTATAGGAATTGTGTATTTTCAGGTATCTTTCACATCATCCTACAGTATTATTGTCATTGAAAGTGACTGTGGAACTTCTGTTGATATTCACTTGAATACATCTAGGATAACTTAATACAAAGTACTGTTCATGCTTCTCATGAATCTTTACAGTATATTCCTCAGTATATAACCTGTCGTTATACCTTCTTAAACAAAGAATAGTATTTATTTACAATCAACAGTAACATATCCATTGTCCAGTAACTAGGAATTGCTACAAAATAAAAATCCTGGTCTGCTAAGAATTAGCCAAAGTCAGAGGAGGTATAAACGCTTTTTCTTAAAGAAACATTTACACAGAGTAAGCTTGCATGGAAAAGCATTTAAACCAGAAAAACAATCAGATGCCAGTATGATTTTTGTTCAGGTGCTGAGGCATTTATCTCATAGCCAGCTAGGACATTTAGCAATTTGGACACGGTGCCCCTCATTAAACAAAACAGTGTTTCATGCAGTGAAATCCTAATTATTGACAAATATTCATAAGCTTCTTTTTTTGTTGATATTTCTGCTAACTAACAACTCTCTTCCTTCTCTGAAGAAATAAGCTTTGAAATATTGGGGGAAAAAAATCCTCTATCACAATCTTCAGACTGTGAAGCAACATGACCACTTCAAGGCAACAAAGCAAACAGAGTTTGCTGAAAGCAAGCTGATGCTGGCTCTACTAATATGCAGTTCTACTAAACAGCTGGCTCTCCTCTGCTGGAATTTAATAAGCAAACCTATTCCAGCTACAGACCTTATTCTTCATGATTACCTGTTCAATCAACATTACCGCCTGATCCTCTAGATGTTCAGGTGACTTGTACAGCATAGTACACAAACGAAGGCGGTTAAAATGCAGTCTTAGATGTTCTTGATACTGCCCACTGTTGTTCAGGCGTATAGCTTTTTGCAAATGTTCCAAAGCAGCCTCTAGTCTATCCCCATCTTCTTCAATACGAGCTATTTCCATATGAACTTGGCAACGCAACAAAATCAACATGCTAAGGATTACAAATTTAAGTGTAAACTGTTAAAATAAGGCACACTAAAATTCTTAGACCTATAACTCACCCAAAGGTGAACCTCAGTGATTAAAAGTGACTCTAGTATTAAAATTGATATTCCCTTTTTAACTGACTTGTTTCTTTCATTTTCATTATCATGCTTTTAAAATTGAAATTAGTAAGAAAATGTAACTGCATATTACTTTCATTAACCCTGCAGGAGAAAGCGACATCTTGTGGACTAACTGATCTTTCTACATTTGCACAACTCTTCTTCAGTACTGCTCAGGTGTGCAAATGAAGTGAATAGGTTTCCAAAAGTAGTTAACTGCCAGAGGAAGGATAAAGTACTGGATAATGGCCACTTTTGACAAAAGTTCACTCTCTGTTTAAGTAGACAGAGAGGGTCTACTCTTTTCACTCTCTTCATTTAAGTAGAAGCTAAGACTCCTAAAAGTCTAGCCCCGGTTGCACCAGCTTGGCTCTTTTAAAGATTTGGCTCACCTCAGGCATACACTCACTCTAAGTAGTGTCTCTGCCCAGGTGTTGTTGACACCACTCCATGAAGCCAGCATGTTTTCACCAAAAACTGCATGTTCTCCAGACTCAGGTACACTYGGCTCCCTATCCATCACCTGCCCCAGGAAGCTGTTCATGACAGCTTAGGGCTCTACATGCTACTTCAGATTATTTTCAGGAAGAAAAACAAAAAATCAGATAAATTAAAGCTATGTTATGCAAAAGAGAGAAGAAAGATTTTCAAGCCTATTAAAATTCATGCCACCCAACTAATGTATGTTCACATTAGAGCCAACCTGACTGAGCAAGTATCATCCTTCTCCTGTGGACCAAAGTAGCTACAATTAATGTTACCATCAAAACAAAAATTAAGACAGGAAAATTAATAGGGACAAATGACTTCAATTTCTAGTGACAGTACCACATCAGAGTTGAGGCTGAGTTTACTGGATTGTTAAGAATATACATGTAACAAAAGCTAAAAGCCTAACCCCCAAGAAACCTCACCTGCAAGCTTTTAGAGAAAAATCGTCATTACTAACATTTAGTACAAATATCAAAGTTGCCTACGCTGATCTTGCACTTTTTATATGGAAAGCCTAAGACAGGGTTCAATAACAGCACAGTAATACAATATAGTGCTTTCATGCATGTGTATATCCAGTTCTTCAGGCTTCTGCTTCCTCTTCATACAACTAAAAAAATGACATTTTAAAAACACTGAAAATAGATTCCTCATCTTCTTGTGCAATACTTCCACCAGAAACCACCTACTGTCCTGCTCAAATGGCAGATTGTGTCAATTGCAACTCACTCTACTGCGGAAGTTCTGATCTCTGTTGTTAACGGTCAGACTCGGCATAGGTCCAAACTCAACTATGTACCAAATCGTAAGGTTTACTTATCTGACTAAAATTAACAAAAAAGGTGAAAATATTTAGGTGCTTAAGGTTAAGTACAGCATAATACCAAACAAAAGAATATATCTGAAAATATAATAAATTTTCTTAATACAGCAGGTTTTTCAATTAAAAAGAAGTATCACCAAAGATACAAAAATAGTATCTTGCCAGGAAGTGTCTTATTTGATCTATAATACAGGAGCCATGATGTCTTTCCAAAAGTAATTTTTTTAATTTTGTGTTTTTAACCAACAAAAATTATGTCAACGTAAGAATCTAAACCACAGTTCAACACATATACTGCAGTTTTGGAATTTTCTCACATAATTTTGATTAACTAGAGTATTTTTAAGTTCCTAAAATATATCAGTGTTTGTTGCAGGTCATTAAACAGTGTGAGATTCTGCCTGAAAGGAACGTATATTTAAGTGATTAMCAGGGACATGAATGCAACATGCAGACATGCATTTATTACAAGCTAGTGGAAAATTTTCCAAGACACTTAGTATCACAGAACTTGAGCTTTTAAATTAGTTTGATGCTTTGAGACCTTTCAAAAAAGTACACAACATAGAAAATTACCTGTCAATCTCTTCAAGGACATTAGCAACTGAGATCAATGGCTTTCGCAGATGTTGATGCAAATTGTGTTGTAGTAGTGGTAAGCACAGATTCCACTGGGTTGCACAAACAACCTGCATCACACCAGGATCTCCCAACTGAACTGCATGTTTCAACGTTAACTCAAGATTTTTTATCAATTTCAGCTGAGCCTACATACATGAAAAATTGATTAGCACATACTGCATTTAATAAATGGAACTTCTTATATGTTCCTCCAAATTTTAATCTTAGGAATGTCTTCAGTAGAAAGCAGTCCCTCAGCCAGCAGACTTCAGAAACTTTTTTCTTAACAATTCCTAATAATTTTCTTTTTGTAAACAGGCATTGGTAACTAAGGAGCATTTCTTTTAGGTACTCCAGGCTGCTGCAAGATATTTCTGGAACAAGTCTGTCAGCTATTCCCCTTTCTTATGAAAAATAGAAATTGATAATTGGGAATATTTGTGAATTCAGAAGGTTTAGCTGTTTTGGGTTTTTTTCACGCTCAGCTACAGCTGAGTACGGAAGAGGAAAAAAAGAAATATTATGAACAGGATTTGCCATACTGTCAATTAAACTTAGTTCTTATTAAATCTAAAAGCAAATCCTTACCAACAGTAACACACACACCATTTATTACGCTATTTTTAGAGGTTATGCAATTAAAAAAACAAGAGGGAAAAAATCAAACAAAAAACCTCCCCAACTGCATACACTGTAGCCCTGAAGTTTAGAACCACCTGAATATCCATTTTACATTTTAGTATTAGTACTGTGTCTCATATTATGAGGAATTCATTAACAAGGGTTTTTTTTTCAAAAGGTGAATGGAATTTCTGAACTCCAAAATCAGAACAGCCCTAGATAGGAGTAAGTTTATGCACTACCAATTTCCATTAAACATATTCCTACTTCCCACTTTAGGAAGTTAAGGTGTCTCTAATAGCTATTCTAAGCTGCTCATTGTAGGCATCTCCCTAATCTCAAAAATAATATTGATATTTAGGCTGCTAGTTTTGATGACCTGATAACTGAGTCAACCAAACACAGAAATTCAAGAAAATCCTCCCCGGTGTGACAATTTATCAGGAATAATCTGCATTTCTCTGACATAAGAACTTGTATGAAATTGACCATAACACGCAATCACAGTTGAGATGGACTCTATGATCTTTAGTGGTCCCTTCCAACTCAAGATATTCTATGATAACACCTCCCATAAAGACAAAACATGAAAACATGGGAGTGTTGCTTTTGCATGCCTCAATGCTACCATCTTTGGTCCCAGGAAGCAATATATTATGAACCTCTATAGTCAGACAGAAGACTTAAGGGAGGAACACACAACTCCATTTCCTTCTTGGCAGCCCAATTTAAAAGAATATAAAGTTTAAAAGAATTCCTGATCAGTATAATGTAATCAAGACACAGTCAAATGCTATTTTCCACGCTTAACAAATTAAAACTCTTACTTTTCTCTCTAAGTTAAAGAACATACCTCAACAACTCCTTTGGTATAAGTCACCATTTCAGTGCCATTTTTCTTCATTTCATATTCACATTCCAGACATTCTATTTCAATAAGTTTCCCTTGCTCCTATGAAGTATTAGTACACAAAATGCTAATTTCAGTAATTAAAAAGAAATATGATAAAGATTAAACCCATGCAATTATAGTAACACAGCACTGTACCTTCCTACTGAAAATCCCACTATACTAGCTAATTAACTGAAACAATACAAAGTGAGTAGAATTTGTTGTTTGAACAGCAGTCACTTTTTACTAACTGGAGGCTGCAAAATAACTTTTAAGTTGTTCATTGCCAGACTTTGCAATAAGAAAACCAGTGTACATCCGCCTTCTCCTAATTTTATTTCAGTTCTAGTAGAATCATAGAATCAAAGAATGGTTTGGATTGGAAGGGACCTTAAATCCCATCCAGTTCCAACACCCTGCCATGGGTAGAGACACCTTCCACTAGACCAGGTTGCCCCAAGCCCCATCCAATGTGACCTTGGACACTTCCAGGGATGGAGCACCCACAGCTTCTCTGGGCAACCTGTGCCAGGGCCTCACCACTCTCACAGGGAAGAATTTTTTCCAAATATCTGACTTAAATCTGCCCTCTTCCATTTACTCATTAATGTTATTAAAAAAGTATATGCTTGGAATAAACATGCACTAGTCATGACAGAAAGAATTTAGCTTGATGGGCAGTGAAACTTTAAGGTGAAAAATGAGGTTAGGAAAGATTTGACTATTAAATAATATAAATTATATGTATGGATCATAGCAACATCTAAGATACGTTCTATTCAGTTTAAATCGGTATAGAAGGGAAATTCAGACAGCATCTCCATTCCCAATTCATTATGAGCTATTATCAAATCACTCAGCCTGACCTTTATTAATTTAACATCCCCATGACTGGAAAACAGAAAAGATCGTGAAAAACTTAGCAACCAATACACACACAGATGGAATTCATGTTACAGTTGAGAAATTTGTCAGTACTTGACAAAAGCCAAGGAACTGAAACTTTGACACAGATTTCTCTCACTCTACCATGAAGAAATCACTGTCAAATGATCCTGGACAATCTGAAGATGATCACTTAAAAACACATTAACGGAGAAGGCTGAAATAGAAGCAAAGGTTCTCTGTCACTGYGACACCACAGATATTTCCTACTACTGTCTACACAAGCACTCAAATTAAATCCTTGTGAATCTTTGATCTAGGGGATTTAAACACATCTTCCAGTGGATTGCCATGGATTTGTATACGATTTGACTTGCAGGAAATATTCAGAATAATAGACCTGAATCAGACAGCCAGAAAAAAAAAAATTCAGTGCAGATAAGTTAAATTTTATAAGTAACTCAAAGCAGGATCATTGTAATAGAAATTTGAATTTAACTTCTAATCAAACTCTTGCACAGGTAACATTTTAAAAACATAAGCAAAAATTTACAGTTAATAATTTATTTGCCAAAACAAACTGCACACTGCTAATCACCCTAGTCTACCCACACCCTTGCTTCTGACCTTGCATCCTCTCTAGTTTAGGAGTAGACCAATTATCCAAATAATTATTTATATCAATGAATATATAAACAATACACAGATGGACAGAATACCCTAGAACCATCAGTACTATTTTTTAAGTATAAACACAGAGGGGGATGTGTGCGTGTAAAAAAACCTCCAAACACGCAGAATTAAAACTTACAGTAATTCCAGCGCTCTTCAAATCAAGTATACAATGAGCTGTGAGGTCAGTGCAGTTTACTTTCACAGAAAAATGAGCTAATTCCAGAATCAAAGGAATCCTTCAAAAATACAAAAACATCACTCAGAGAATTTGATATTGCTCTTTTAGGGAATTAAAAAAACACCCAACTATTTGAAAGTAACTGTGCAATATATCTGAAAACACTGAAGTCATCTGAATATTAAAGAACATGTGATTATACCAGTAATGCTCACAGTTAACAAGTAGAAAGGAAAAAGTTAGCTACATGAAAAATACAAAAGTTCATCTGTTTATGGAAAATAATTAGCATACTCCTATGTAGTCTTGCACAAACAGTTCCTGAAGAAGACAAAAAATACAGAATGAAATGCATGTAGCACAAAGATAATGAAGTAAAACACTAAGATTGCAGGGAATTTTGGAAATACAATGCAGTGAATTGGCACACAAAGCAGTTAAATCCATCAGCCTGCTATCTAGGAACTACGAACACAGACACACAGATGGAAACTGTGTTCTAACTGTCTGAATGTCTGTCTATAACCAAAAGAGCATAGTGTACTGTCTGGAAGAAGAGAAGTAGTAAGATACCTGAATGTTGTCAAAGAAGATTTACCTTAACAAGTAAAAATGTAGTATTACTTCCATATGTAACAGTTGTGATGTAACTGCTAGAATAGCAGTCAATTTAGTTTTTCAAACTTATGCTGAAGAGTTGGGAAGAGCCTCAGGAAAAGTTAAAAATTAACTACAGTCTGAAAAGCACATRTCAATTTTAAGACCTTTTAAAAATCTCATTTTATCAATAAAAAATTATTATGGAAAGATTTAATCATGTTATACAAACAGCTGTATGGAAGAAGATATTTAATCTTGGGTTCTGTAATAAAGCCTAATAGGATTTTTTCTTTTTTTACAATGACCTACATACTAACACAACACAAACAACTAAGTACAAGTTCACTCTCTCACGAGGTCATCAGGAATTTTGACAGACTTCAATGGAAGCAGAATCAGCTTCATCATCAACTTCCATGGGGCTATGACAAGTAAAACTCACTTCACATTGGGAACAGATGCTGGAGGTACATCGTATTGTTTCAAAAGCATATATAAAGAATTCAGATTTGTGGTGGCATCACTTGGTAAAACATTTGCGTCCCACTGCCTGCAACATATGAGCAATTGGGTAATAATTTTTCATGATAAATATTATTGCATTAAAACTTTGAAATAACTCTCCTAACTTCAGAATGGATGGTTCTTATTCCAAGGTATGAGTGGGATACCTGTTTTGAAATATCCAGGGAAAAAAATACCAATAAAACCTAACTTCAGTATGCAAATTAATATTTCAGACAGTAAATTTTATTCCAGAACAAAACAAAATGGTGCGCAAGACTCCTTTCCCATAATGTCAGTATAAATTAATCCACCGTTCCTAAGAAAAGAATATTTTTAAAACGTGGAAATGCTGAGACATTGAAAAAAAAATGACATGATTTTGCTATGACGTCTAATTTTCAAAATTATTTTATGCCTTTAAAATTTAAAGAGTTTAAAACGCATTATGCTCCATGATTTATACATTGTATTATAGGTGTGATTTCCCCACTTCATCTTTACTTTCTTTACACAACCTGTGGATGGAACCGCAGTCCATTTGGTACTAAAATGTCTTTTCTACTCTTAAATTCTTTCTCCTGAGAATATCTGTACAACATACTAATCCCTACATTCCCAAAGATCTAGCTTGCTTTTTAGATGAGGATGTTCTCTAAACAGACCTGGCAGTTACTACCCAAACTGTCATTATAATTTTCCTTTTGAGCAAGTAATTTCTGCAGTAGATTTTTCTGCGGGCATATAGCATACCAGAACCTGATCCTACCTCTATAATATGCAGCATCAAAGTACAAGTGGAAGGATAAATTTTCATACTTACGACTTTAACACCTGCATTTTATAAATAACTGAGAGATGGATGGAATTTTGTATTTCCTTCTCTATCTGGGAAATATCCATCAGTCTGTGATACACCTATAAAATATCAATTATTATTTGATTAAATAAGCAAAGGACAAATACTCAACAGGGCTAAAATAAAGCAGGGATGTTGACCGTTTTCACAGACTTTAAGGGCAATGTGGCTACTACGACAATCTGTGTTGTTCTGCATAGATAATACAAAGATCACCTAGTAGAACTATACTGACCTTCCAACAGTCAGGATCAGAACTATCAGCAGAAATATAAATGTGGAACTACTATCCGAGTTAGAATTCTAATTAATGCATTTTTAACACCTTTTCATAGCATTCATTCTAAAATCATCTCATCCAGCTGTGAGAAACAAGCCCAATACAATTTTATCTGTAACTATACATTATAGCCAGGAAAAAAAATATTATGAAGACACTACAATAAACTGCAGTTACTTCAATTTAACTGTAGAGTTACACATTAATAGTGTGCAGATCATTTCTCCTGACTCTCATACTGACTGCCCACAACTATCAATACTGATTACTTCAGCTGTACCGAATAGTAAGTTTTGCAAGACTTCAGTGTGCTGCTACTAAAGCACTCAATAGTTTGGATCATATTTCTGTAGCTTAAGTACAATTTTAGAACTACTTCATTCTTCTGTTTAAGGACACTGTCAAATAGCTTTGCTCAACCAATACTCCTAAAAAATACAAAAGTAATTTCAAGCTTGCCCCAGTGTTATTACTTCACTATTATCACACCGCTGGAGCATTGTGTATTAGTTCTCTTAATTCAAACGTTAAAGAAGTTTATATTATAAACATACACTTCTGAAATGCAGTGATTGGGGGTGGATGGAAAAAGACAACAGAGAGTGTAGTAGAATGAAAGAAAATATGCCTGCACGCAACTTCCGTGTTTTATTTGCCTATTTCTACTTTTGCCACATTTATCTTCACCCTCTTATTTTTCAAATTAAGGGCATGCAAGAAATGTGAACTATTGTCATATCCTCCAATTTCCAGAATTATTTATAGGGTTCAGGCTGGATCACTCAAATATTTATCAGCATGAGAAAAGTTAACAGATACTAAATATGCCCTCAGTGGCATTAAGTCAGGCTGAATTGCACTTACTACACCTTCTCTGTTAATAGTAATTATTCCCAAACAGAATTTTTAGGGTTAGCCACAGTTATCCCCATCATATTATGATGAATTAAAACAAGATGAAGCAGTAGGGAGCTCTTTAGCTTATAGTATCAAAAATACGCAATTTGTGAAAATCTCTGCATATCTACTGAATTGTTTGATAACTCACAAAACTGAAATGAAGGAAACAGCTTACATAACAATGGTAACTATGATCTTACGAAATGTAGACAAAGCTCCTGTCTTAATTGGAGTGCAAAATATTTTTCAGCATTACCATTAAAGAAAATATTTGAGAGTATTTATCTGGAGCATTTTCCTTAATAAAGACTGCTGCAGTAGATGAAAACTCTTTTGCTTCTTCCAGTTTTGAAGCATCGAGGAAGCACTCAAGTAAATTTCTGCAGATCAAATAAATGTTTGTATTAAATATTTATTACCACTTTCCAAAACAATTCTTATTTATATTTTTCAACACACTATGTATTCAAGGTACCACTTCTACATGCAGTACAAGCGATTAGTGCTCCAAAGCACTGACTCAACACAAAAGAGATCCTCTTATTTCTACATCTTTGCTTTTTCCAGAGATATAGAGCTGTTAACACACACTTAGTGCAGATACCAGAAAGAATCCTGGAAAATTTGGGGATTTTTTTGTGAAAACTTTTCTCAACAAAATACCTGGAACTAAAAAGAGTAATTATTTAAAAGTATTTGAGAAAACCATTTCTGTGAGATGTATCCTAAGATTCTCCCTTAACTACTGGAAAGGCTAGTACTTCAAAGACATTTAGCAAAAGGAAACTATTCATATTGGAAACTGCAATATATCTACTGGATTTTCAATTTATCTGATTTAACTGAAAAAGAGCCTGTGATTCCATGAAATAAATTAACGACGATAATCATAATAAAAAATATTTTAAAAATAAATACAAGTTTAAGATAAATAAACGCAACCATCACTTTCGTAACAGAAACACACTGTGTGCATTTGCTTGTTCTCATCAACACCTCAGCAAGAGTATGTTTGGTATGAAGAAACTGTATGCATGGTATTCTAGACAGTCCTTAGTATACCCCTTGGAATGTTTCATTACTTCCCTCCAGTTTCAGCTTATAGAGAAAACGCTGACAGCAATAAACCACAGTCAGAAAAGTTCACAAAGAGAAAGGAGAAACTATGGTAGAAGTGTAAGAGGAACTGGAAACAGTCTGTAAAATGGTAGACCAAAACATCTCTGAGAAAAGGTTGTGGAACCTTGAAAAATTACATGGACACTCCTCATTTTACACATAACATTATTTCTCTCAGTACAGTTATCTCAAGTTTTATGCTCCAGCTTTGCTCAGGAAATGTGAGAATGGTAATATACTGGTATTTATACACCATTTATTTCCAATTACTATCAATGACTCAAACGCTACATCTAAAATTACTGATACTTCAGATCCAATCTAGGGCACAGCTGTCTCTGCCACTAAAATTTTAAGCTCAAAGTAAACATTACAATGAAGCACCTTTTTGTTCAGCACATTTATGTCTCTTTAAAGAGTTATGAATTAAGCTTTTCACAATAAATATAACTACATTACCAGTGAAATACACCTTATTAATGACTACCTCAGGTAGTCATTAATACCTACCACAGTCCAAAAGGACTATAGAATGCCCATATGGAAAAATACAATTAAACTTACATCATGAGTTCTGCTCTCCATTCATTGTCTTGCTCTTCAATTTGGTTTAATGCTGTAACAATCTGAGAAAGGCTGGGAATAAGGCAATAGCGGAATCCAGGCTTAAGAAGTGGCCTCACAAGTTGCCAATACAGAACTGAGGCATTATATATCAAAAAAAAATACCTGAAAAATAAGAATCAAAAATTTAGTATTTCATGAACTTGAATAAACATGAAATTATAGCTTGACTACTGTAGGACACTTCTACGAAGTAAAAACTGCAACTTTTACTTTTCATTGGAAGCAATCCTGACTAAGAACTGAGAAGACAAGTACAGCACAAGAGGAATATGGTAACTCTTGCAACTATACTCTACCTAATAGTTAACCACTTACAAATAAGCTAACATTGTGATCTCATTCTATAGATCGTAACCATAAAAGGGTAAGAAATTAAGAGCTATCTACCAGCCTTAAACAGGATTATTCATCCCATCAAGGTAAGACTTCAGTATTCTTACATTGTTACAGCATGCACAGCAGTAACAGAAGTTACAAAATGGAAGGAAAAATCTAAAGAAAAAACCCAAACAACACAACTCCATGCTACCTAGAGAAAATCAAGACAAACAATTGAAAAGCCAGATCGGTAGCATTTCCTGCGATTTAGAATTAATCCTCTCAGTACGGCCTACCTTCTGTCATGGGTTGCAAAATCTATTGCCTTCATAAAAAACAGCACAAACTTTTCAAACTCTTCCTAGAACAGAACAAAGAAAAGCCAACACAATTTGTATATGGCTTTATAAAACAGTACATTATTTTCCTATTTCAGTATGTTCATATCTCATAAATTTTATTTTCAGACCAATCTCAACTAAAACATATTACCATAGTAAGTTGCTGCTATAGAAACAGAATAACTAAAAACTAGTTGCATTGCCTATTAGTATATTTTCCTGATTTCAAATTTTAAGACTGTATTTTCAGTTTATTTCATTTCTGCCAAATATTAATTATCGAGACTGAAATTTTCCAAAACTGCAAAGCTGCATACTTTTAAGCTTTCAGCAAAGAAAGTTTAGAAATACCCAAGAGCAAATCCAGGAAAAAAGTTGTATTGGTTTGCCCCATTAAAAAACTCAAAGTATTATTGTCTTCAAAAAACCTCCAACAAGAATTTGTCAGGCATGCTCTTTTTATCATTAGAGGAGCTGGGAATCAGCTCGTCAGAGGAGGAACTAGGGGTAATGGTAGACACTAAGTTGAAGAACATCAGCCAGCAGCATGCCCTTGCTGCAAACGTGACTAACAGTGTTCATGGATGCCTTAGGAGTGTGGCCAGCAGGTTGAGGGATGTGATCCTTTCCTTCTACTCAGCATTGGTGAGGCCACACCTGGAGCACTGTTCCCAGTTCTGGGTTCTTCAGGACGAGAGAGATATGGATGCTGTGGCGAGTCCAACACAGGGCTGCAAATGTCAAGAAAGGACTGGAGTATCTCTCCTATGGAAAAAGACTGAGAGCGCTGAGACTGTTGAGCCTGAAGAAGGCAGTTCAGGGGAGATCTCATCAGTATGTACAAACTCTCGAAGGCAGGGTGTAAAGAAGATGGGTGAGATAGTAAAAAGGGATTTTTGGAAGTGTAGAAGGATGCAGTGCAAATACCAAAGCTGAGGTGGAACTGAATGAGCAGAAAGGGGATGACATCAAAGAGGTCTCTCTAGAATGCTAGAAGAGAGTAACTAAAATCTTCAAGAGAATTGGGACTGACTTACTGAGCTCTGGGACGGCATAAGAAGTGCAATGAGCAATAAATGGGAACTGCCTAGATAAAGAGAAAACCAGGATTAAGAATCTGAGATGAAAAATGTACTAAAGTAGAAAAGTTGCACTTGGCCCCTAAGAACACAAGCATCTTAATCAACTAAGAAAGATTCCTTAGGATGGAAACCCAAATAAGGACAAATTTATCTTTTCTAAGTGAATGATGATTACTTAAGTCACACAGCATGAGATGTTGTGCCACTCCTAATTTCATAAACTAGGCAGGAACACAGCAGTGAAAAAACTTCACAACTGATGCGAAGTGCATCTTAAAAGCCCATTACAACATCTGACATAAGGAACCAAGTCAGGACTGCACATCTGGGATCACTTGTAACTTCTAAGAAGTTATCAAGAGTCAAGCAGAAAACACCAAAATTTGGCTGAGATTCACAAAACATCACAGAATAGTCTGTTAACTTAGAAACATAAAGGCCTAACTGGACATTAGAAAACATGCTTTCAAACATTTCAAACATGCTTGAAGTTTTAAAGGGACCGTTGATCAGTTATTCTGCACATGTGCTCATAGAAGAAAGAAATTACAGATAATATAACAGGGAAAAGATTCTAGCTTGAAAGCTAATACAAACACATTATTCAAAGAAACTACTAAAACATCTGTCAGGCATATTTGTGAACACAAATAACACAAACTATGAGAAAGATGGTGAAGGGCCTGAGGGGAAGCCATGTGAGGAATGGCTGAGGTCCCTTGGTCTGTTTGGCCTGGAGAAAAGGAGTCTGAGGGGAGACTCACTGCACTCTGCAGCTTCCTCACAAGGGGCAGCAGAGGTGCAGCATCAACCTCTGCTCTCTGTGACCATGGACAGGATCCAAGGGAACAGCAGGAGCTGTGTCAGGGAAGGCTTAGGCTGGATATCAGGAAAAGGTTCTTCCCCCAGAGGGTAGCTGGGCACTGAACACGCTCCCCAGTGCAGTGTTCATGGCTCCAAGGCTGATAGAGCTCCAAAAGCATTTGGACAATGCACTCGGGCACAGGGGGGGACTTTTGGGGCTGTCCTGTGCAGGGCCAGGAGTTGGACATGATGGTCCTTGTGGGTCCCATCCAACTCAGAATATTCTATGATTCTAAACATCTGTTAAGGCCATTTTCAGGGGTTAGATACGATTAACAGATGATCAAAGCTGACTGACCACAGTACAAGGACAAGGGAAATAGTGAAGACAGAAAACAAATCCCACCCCATCTTAAAATCAGCAGGAGATAAAAACTACTTTTCATATATAGGGAGTAGTAACACCTAAAAGCAACACAGAGAAGCAGCAGTATCCTGCTGAGTTGCTACCACGTCTCATTACAAAAAGCCACATCCAAGTACTACATGGAAATGTTACTGATGAGTGCTGGAAGTACACTGCCACAGAAATGAATTGTACAACCTCTCTGAGGGCCTCTTCAGTCTCCCATTTCCCACAAGCCTATGAAAACCTTCCCAAATAGAACTGCTAATTATTTTAACAGTTACAGCTAATTTGGTCTGAAAGTGTCATACTTAAGTAAAAAGTTTAAAAGGTGAATTAAAACAATCAACTGCCTGAAAATTTTTGCAAGCATTCTTTTTTATTGTCTTCTCTGAAATATTTGAACTATTAGTCTAATTCAGCTGGTAAGTTATGTTTACTCACAAGGTACTTGTTAATATATTTTCCTTTGATTTTTCCCACAATCCTGATCATCCTCGTGTATTTTAAATGACTGAAAGCAACACATAAAAACCTAGGAATAAATACTCCTAAAAACTCGTTTAGTATAAAGCAACCTTCATAACTTCTCACCAAATTATCTGTAGAGCGTGGAGCATGCAACTGGCCTTGGCACAAATATGCTCTGCCAAGAAACTGGTTCACAGGAAATCTTCCTTTAAAATACATCTGTAGACAGTCACTGCTAATTTCCAGATATCCCAGCTAAAACCCAAAAAGAGCATTTTAATATTTTAAAAAATGCAACAAATAATTAAGAACTGTTACCCTTTAAAAACGCATGCCTAATCAAGGGCAACATCTAAATCCATACCAGTATGCAGGCAATATTCCATAGAGATGCATACCAATTACGGTATAAGCCTATTACAATTTATTAAAGGCATAGTTTTGTCATTCCAAATGTATTTAAAAAGATTTATTTAACAAAACTCAGCAGTCACTCAGTCACAGAACTGCTTACAGTATCCAAAAAATGTTTCCTTTTTTAACACAATTTTTGACATAAAGACAAAATTCTTAACAGAATTTTGGGGGGTTTTTACGGAGGGATATCAGCTGGCGGGATTTGTCAGTGCTACACCTCAGTTTTCAGACCACAGGTAGATTTTGACTGGATTGCAGCTTGGGGGAAAATAAATGTTTTACTACAAACTCTGTCTGCTTAAAACCCAATCACATATGTTCATAGATTGAAAGTTACCAAATACTTCAAAACTAAAAATCCCTACCACATCTTATAGAAGTAATTTCAATTAGCAACAATCTTTCACAACTAGAATGTATTAAGGTTATTATTATTTTTATTAGGGTTCTTTTGCCTGGTACAGACTGTTCACAAACACATTTTCTTCAGTCATAAATGAATTGCCTAAAGTTAAGTTTTCCATACAACTAAAAACAGGCATGGCAAACCTTTTTATATATACTAAGGTATACCTTGCTAATTTTGCTCTAGTTAGAAACTTCACAAACCACATTTTGCTGACTGACTATAAAGAAGTGATAATTCAGAGGCTCAGTTTTATCACAAAACGCATGTTTAAACAATTGTTCTCCAAAACCAGAATAGTGTTAATACTTTCTTCAGGTACTTCTGAGATTTTTTAAAGTAGTAACTGTAATAGCTCTAAGTACAGTATATCATATACATGTTTTCATTCAACACAGATAAATGGCCTAAATCGCAAACCTGAAGTGCTTGTTCAGCACATAAAACATATAAGTCGGTGCTGATGTTATCTGACGAGTCAAGCGCAGTTTGTCCTTGACTGGCTGATTTGATCAACTCGTAAGCATTCTTCAAAGCCTGAACATCTGAAATAAAAAAAGGAATAAAGAATTTATGCTTCAAGGTGGACTGACATAATTTTGCTCAAATAAGCTATGTGATATCCTGTCTCTTCTTCGCAGAAATAAATTAAGAATGTTTAAGGAAAATAATGTCACGCCCACGTTGATCAAAGTCAGACATGAGTCTAAGATGAAGCATTAACAACCCTCTTGCTGTTTAAAATCACTAACGTTAGCACACTAGACAGTGAATTTAGAAAACAGATTAAGATCAAGCTGTTTTCGTGTTTAAAGTGCGATTTTAATTTCACTTATTTTTAAAGACAGGCACAAGGTCGCAGCCGCCACCCGCCCGCTCACCTCGTCCGCTCTCTGCGGCGAGCAGCCGCTCTCTCACCGCCAGCTCCATCCCGCCGCCGGACGCGGTTTCACCTCGAGGGGCGTGGGGCAGGCCTACGCCGCGAGCGCGAGGCCTTGCCGAAGAGGCCTTCTGAACGCTTGCCCGGACAGCTGAGGGAACCGATTGCCAAAGGTGCCCTCCAGAGACTCGCAGAGCGGCCCCTCAGCCGCTCCCGGTTCTCACAACACAGGCGCGTATCCCGGCACCGTTCCCACAACACACGCCCATCTTCCTGCCTTCCCTCCGTCCCTCCCTCTCTTCCTCCCTCTCGGCCCTCGGCCTCCAGCCTCTCTCCAGGGGCCGAACGACCCCGGAGGGACCCACCCCCGAGGCGCCGGCCGCGGGGGAGTTAGGAAACCGCTGCGGCAACGGGTGGCACCGAGAGCGAGCACGAGCTCACGGGCTAACATAGGCAACGATTGATGGCGTCCTGCAGATGAAAGTAGTGCTAAGGAATTCTGTCACCAGTAATTTTTGTCTTGAGTGCTTCTAACGTGAAACCTTTTGAAATAAAGCATATACCACCTGTGGCTGAAGCCTTGGACTGAAGCAGAACAAAATGCCCAAGAACATTTGAATCATAACTGCCAGTGCAGGAAGAAGCCATAGGTGAGGGTAGACAAACCTTCAGGAAACAAAACTCCAGAAAAAAAAGACAATCAAAAGGAAGCTGCCTGACTGCCCTAACATCAAGTCATAGCAAATGAAGTGTTTAGACCCTCACCAATGCCCTTCAACTACTGAATCATGCCAGATTCTGTGAGGGCAATCGTCGTGGTCATGAAGACAATTTAAAGGTTTAGATGCATAAATTCAATTTTAAACGTAAGCCCTTTGCACTTCGAGCTAGACTGCAATTCTGTACCAGTAGGCTGTTCCAGTACAAGGGTCTGTAAAGAATTCAGGGGTAGACTCATTCCCTACCCATACTACATAACCCCTCCCTGGCCACACCACCCATTTAAATGAAGTAACTCTCTTGCTTCTACGAGTATCAATGAACAGAAATAAAACTTATCTGAAACTAGGCGCAAACGGAAAAATTAACCCTATAGCAAACCTGTGTCGATTTCTGAAGCAGAAAGCAATGTATCGGTCCTGTGGAGTTATGTTCAAGAGTAATAACAATGGCTTACTGTGCCTTACTGTGATATACATACAATGTTTGTACCCAAACTCTGTATCTCTTACTCAGCTACAGTCCAGACACTTCTGGATGTCTGTTGGCAGAATCTGAGACACAGGTAAGACTAGTGTCTCCTCATATAGAAATGAGTATGTGGAAGCTCAACTGTCTCAACTGACTGCTGTAATATAGATAATAGCCAAAATGGCATCACCATAATATAAAGGTCTCAAATTTTTCTATTTATTATTAATCCTCATGAAATACCTGTGCTAAGAGTCTGGCTGTATTATCCCCAATTTCAATGAAAAAGTACTGGCTGTTATATAATGAAAAGTGGTCACAAGGTTTGTGATAGAAAAGCAACCATCAAAATCTACTAATTATGTCATGGTAAAATGACCAGGAACGCATAGAAAGGAAACAAACAAACAAGACCAAGTTAAAATCAACCATTTGAATTAATTTTTAAATTAACTGAAAGGAATTAAGGAACTGATAAAAAAAAAAAGAAGTGTAGATTTGAGTGATGGTCATATATCACTTGACTAAGCTTTCTGACTTTTCTTAAATTGTAACCCCAATATAGAATGACTAGTACTCAAATCTGGAAACTAAGAAATAGGTATTTATCCTTCCAGTTGTTACCCAACAACAGTTATGACCTCCAATACTTTATAAATAGAAACCAGTGGCTAATTGCTGGTAGGTTTTGCGAAAGGTTCTCTGTCCTTTACTGCCACTAAGCTCACCTGTCTGTACGAATAAAGAGATTAAATTAGTCATGTTAACCAACACAGTAAAAACTTAAAAAATACAACATCTCCTGTAAATGGTCAAAAGACAGTGCATCACAGAGATTACTTCACAATCCAATTGCTTTTTATAGGATTTATTTTATTTTCCTTGAATAGATGAGGTACTGGATAACATGCCTGATTCCAGTCCTCCTACAGGCAAGGTGAGTCTAGAGAGAATGAGAAATAGAACAGACCTAATACTCTCCAATGAAAATAGTATAGATGTCAAAGGAACCATTGGTTTGCTCCATATACTTTTTTATTATAATTACTTCCTGATTCTTTCATGCTCTGGTTTGCAGATTCAAACATCTCATTTCATGTCCTCCTCAGAGGGCTTTTCTGTAGTTGTGTTTTTTGAACATGTAAGAGAATACAAATTTTCTCACCTGTTGCTCCTTTCTTTCTGCTCTACGCTAAGGGAGCTTAAGGCCAACTTCATTATCTGTACTGAGGGTGCTGTCCCATCTCATTGCATACCCTAGAATTCATGTATGACCCTGAGGAGACTAGACACATACATTCTATTTATTCTCAAGCTGCAAACTAATGTAGAGTCATGAATGCACATAAAGAGCAATGAAGAGGCGAAACAAAATTTCTAGGCAGCAAAGAGATTTAGCCAAACTGGAAGTATTATCTATAGACACTATGTATCTTATTCTTTTTGTTTAGAAATTGACCATGAACACATAACTTGTATTATTAAATTATTTTCCATTATCAGTTTTCTGAATAAGAGCTTAACTCAATCTATTTTAAGTTTTTATTATTTATTCCTAGAAAGACCAAATCACTGAAGCAGTAAATCTTCTGAGGAGCGGGTGTATTTTATACAGAACAAAAGACAGCTAATGATAAGTAAATATCCAATGGCACAATGCCTCTGTTGTCTGTGCTATCATTACTTGCCAAGGAAATAATGGTTTAATGTATCTCTTCTCCATCTCGGCTTCTGATGGAAGTCTAGTACATATTGAACATAGGAATGGAACTGGATCAGACCAAAGGCCTAGCCAGTGAGCTCTCTTTTGACAGAGATGAGCAGTAGAACACTAAGGAAGAGTTTAGAACAGAGTGTTGCAATATTTCCACAGTAAGGAATCCCCCAAGCTTCCAACAGCTCAAAACCAGTGACCTTGAGTGGGCCCTGTTACAGTACCTGCCTTTTTAATAATTTTCAACATGCTTCTATTATGAATTTGCCTTATTTGACTCTTTGAAAACATACAGACTTTTTATCTACATTATATCATGCCAGTCAGATTCAGATGTTAACTAAATATTGCATTAAAAAGAACCTCACAAAAAGTACTCCCAAAATATTTTTAATTAAAAAATATAACTCTACAAGCGAAACTCTCCCAGGACTTAGCTGGGGGGGGGGGGGGTAACTAAGCTCTGGCATTTGTTTGAGAAAAATTTTCATGATGTCAAAATTAAGCATGTAGGAAACAGAGAAGTAAAAGCTGATAGTAGCCTTGATTTATAACCTTGGAAGAAGCCTGGGTTAGCTTAATTAACAGTGATTTATGGCTCTAAGCAGGAGGGTTACAGATCTGTGTTTTCATAGTGATAAGCAAGAAGCACGTTTTTGGGTGGTTTTGGTGAAGGGTTTTAACTTTATACTTTAAGTCAAGTTATAGTTTAAGTAAAGAATTTAGATGCTACAATAGAGGTATCTATGAGTATGTGACATGATGAGCGATTCCTGGAAATACTGCCGCATTGCAGGTGGCAGGTCCAGCTAAGATAGGTCAAAAAGTCAAAACAATAGTCGTCTCAGTAACCTATTGGTCTAAAACATTATAAGTTCTTGTTCAACACTGAGTCCTGTGACATTTGCCATTTTACAATGTGTTGTTAAAATCTCACAGCCGGACTGAGACTGAAGTCTGTTTGTTATTTTAACAATAAATTGTTAAAATTGCTTCTGTCGCACCTCTCTGATTAAGAACGTCCAACGCGATGCCAGGAGTGTTGGAGAAGCACTCCTGTAGTAAGATTTAAGGGGAAAGTGAACCTACAAAGAATCTTCTCCCATCTAGACCACCATATGAAAATGCTTGTGATACGAAGTCTAGAATTAGTGAAACACTGTGTTTTCACCTAGGCAGCTGTGCAGACCAATTTATGCACTCTAATATAATGTAAAGCATGAGTACTTAGTGACTCAATTTACATCATGTAAATGATAGCAGAATAGGATAGCTCATGTTGAATGTTAGACACAACTGCTCTTAATGCAATCATTATGCCACAATATGAATTCATTGATATTTGATAATTTCTAGTTGCTTTTAACATATAGTAACTACAGTTATCTGAAATTAACTCTTTTAAACATGCTATTTTAGAAGAGCAAAACCCAACAAATTAAGCACTGTATAACTCTAGCAGAGTATGTAATTCTACCAGGATCTGCTCTGAAGAAACATCTTTAGAATGTTAAATATACAGTAACCATGCCATTTATCTTTTGAAGATGTATGTACATATGGGTAGCATTTCTGGTTGTACCACTGCTTGTCTTTTTCACAGAATTATGGAATAGCTGGGGTTGGAAGGGACCCCTGGACACCATCTAGCCCAATCTCCTCAATATATACCTCTTTACATTGCTGCTTCTCCACATCTCTTTTGCCGGATGAGTTTGCGTGAAGGCAGCTCCACGCCATGCTACTGTAGGCAAACATGCTAAGAAAAAGCACTTGTTTTCAAGTGTGGTGCTTTGGGAACTGAGGCAGCAACCAGTGCAACCAGGAGAGCTCCCCTTGCTCCTCTGGGACACAGGTTGTGAGGCAGCAGAGTGCCAAGGGCCTGGAAAAGAGAGCTCAGGGCAAACCACTCTGCTCCCTACTCCTCACCAGTGCTTCCACTGCAGTGGTGGTGAAGGGTTTGTTCTCAAATCTAAACCTGAGACAAATCACAGTATCTGGCCAAAGCCTCAACCCAGTAAAATCGACGACAGCACTTAACACAAGAGTTGCACAATCTGACTGTGAATTTATTTAATTGCCAACATTTGTATGACAAAAACAAGGCTAAATATAAATTGAGTCTCCAGGGCTTCCTGATGATGATGATGATGATGATGCTGGGTGCCCATCCCTCCAGCTGGTTGGCAGAAAGGCCACCAGCTGCTAGAGGCTCTGAGTCATACTAAGTCCTGCAAGATTTGAACCCCTCAAGGTTTGAATACGGGTTTGAATCAAACTTAGCACCTTTTATTTAGCTGTTAATCAGTAGCTGTAGCTGGACAGTTATGATTAAGCAATTGCATTGTGAACACTGCATGCTTGGCTAATCTTTGGTTTTAAGGAAAACAGAAGACAATCCCAAGATGAATGGGGCTGTTTGGGCGAGAGGCACCAGGAGTGAAGTCAGCAGACCTGAGCAATAACTTGAGGAAAAGTAATTCTGGCAGTGGGCAATCGCGAACACTGACTCATTGACCACCTACTCAAAACGGACCCTAGACTCTAATGAAGACAACTGTGCCTGCGGACTAACTAGCATTACAAGTGAGAGATATAACTAGAAAATAGGGGTTTGAGTACTAATTAATTTAAAAGTTATGTAGTTTGTAACCAGTGAATGCTGACGCCTTTGTTTGTTAAAATGTATAAATAGTGTAAAGTTTTAATGATCTGTCAGATCACCTTTTGTGGCTTACCACCTAGCTCCCTACTTCGCGCAAACTAGAAAATACAGGAATACCTCGCCTCGGTGGGTGAAGTAGCGCTGCGCACCGGGTAACGAGCTCGCGTTCGGGACAACATGAGGGACTGCAAGGGGCTCCGCTCCCGCACAGCCCTCCTCGCTGTCCAACGAGCGCCTCGGCCACTCCGCCGGAGCCGCGACGGGAGCATTGCCCCGCCCCGCCCGGCTGAGCCCGGCGGAGCCCGGCCTCGCTTCCCACGGCCGCGCAGGCGCCGACGCTCCGCCCGGCCTTCAGCGCTGGTGTGCGGCCATGCGCAGGTCTCGTGCGGTGTTGCTGGTGTTGGTGTCCCTGCTCGCCCTGGGCCCCACGGGCGCGTCTCGTCGCTCCGGCGGCAGCAGGTGGGCAGGGGATGGGCTCCTGCCGCTGCTGGCGCCGGCCCGGACCGAGGCGGGCCAGGAGACCGGGCCCGGGCCCCCGGCGGGAACTGTGGCTTAGCCGCCTGTGTTTCGCTGGGGTGTTGCCGCGTTCCCGGGCATGGGGACAGCTTGGCGCTGGGCCGGGGACTGGGAAAGGCTTCCCGGGACCGGCAGCACAATAGCCGAGGTGAAGCGATGATGAGGCAGCTGGCAGTGGGAGCTGGGAAGTCTGGATTTAGGAAAAAGGAATTTGGTGTATTGTGGGGAGACGGTCAAGCAAGTGCAGACCGCGAGATGCTGTCAGTGAGGAAGATGGTCTCAGCTATTATAGAGTAAAATCTGACTTTGCAGATTGCCCCTGTAATGAGGACCGAGAGGAGCTGTAATAAATGGGCACTGAGTTTTTTTTTAAATCACTTTTTCTTCCAGGCAATTTCAGAGTGATTTCTAACTACACTAATAGAGTATCTACAGAGTTACTACAGTGACAAGAGAGGCTTTCTGTAATTGATCAATGCAGATTGTACAACAGCTGTAAACTGATCAAAAGTAATACCGTGTTGTGTTGCTGACATTGAGTAATGTAAAATACGAAGTTATGCAAGTATGGTTCATTTTACAGTTTGCTGACCGTGGGGGTGGGGGGCTTGTCTTTGTAGGTCTGTGAGTCAAGTGTGTGTGGAAAAGTCACTCATTTTCAGAAGTAACACCCCTTATCCTACAGACATCATTTCTGTTCCTGGCGGACATGATCGGCTGTTCTGTGTGCGGTTGGATGACTGTAAGTAAACTTTCTTTTCACACATTTTGACCATTGATGGACTCTGCTTAGGGAATATTTTTTTAAACTACATGTTATAATTGTTGCTCATTATTTTGGCTGTTACAGTTCCAGAGAGACTACAGTGAATCAGGGTCTGATCACCAAAGACAAACCAAAAACAAAAAAAAGATTGTTGCACTCTGTTTAAGGGTAGAGTCTCTGGCTGAGCACAAATCAGTCTTTATTGATTGCTTATGTGAGATACCTTACTTAGGTTGTTCCACATAGAGCAGCAGATAAGGGTTGACGTTTGAAGTATTCCAGTACTATCCTTTCCAGAAGATGTTTTCTTATCATGTCTTGGGTTCTTCATTATATATGCTTATTTTCATCCTTTCTCCTCTGCTGGCAATGATTTTTTTTCACTGGTAATCATATATCCTTGTAGGATATGCCATTAACACTCTTTTGTCTTTCTGCTTTTCACATTGTACTTCATTTGACTGATTCAATGTGCAGTTCCTGGCATTCAGTGTAATTGCTGGGGTCTCACATTTGAACACTTACCTTTTTTTCTTTTGAGTTACTTGTCTGGGAGTTTTGACCCACAATTTCATCTGCTTCTGACCTAAATCTTTGAGTATTCTAGGTTGGGAGGGGCTCAGGAGGTGGACAGGTCCAACAGGTAGTCAAAACAACGTTAGCTTTTTATTATCTTGTCCTGCTTTCAGTTCTTTGCAGCTGTTGTCTGAGTGTTTTGCATACAAAGAAGAACAAAGAAATTATGAGAGCCTCATAATATGTACGAGAGGTAGTAGCGCTAGAACTTTAGCCATTCCAATTTTCAGTGAGTCTCACAGTAAAGATCAATTTAGATGAGGGTTTAACCATGGCTGAAAGTGTTGTCAGGCTCCTGGGCATTTCAGCCTGGAACTTGGAATCTAAATTTTACCCTTTTTCCTCATATCTCATAGTATCATAAAAATAGGATTAAAAGGATTCTGAATTTGTAATGTTCTCCACAGAAAGGATCCAGATTGACGGCACCAGCTCTTTTTAGCCATTTAATATTTGGGCCCCGTATCTATCACCTGATTAGGCCCACTGAACAGGCCTAAACATTTGACTGCATGTATGTGTTAGTTGTAGCACACATGGGAACAGAATTCACTGCTTACATGGCCTTTTCCTTTTCTGTGCTTGTTGGTGGAAGAACATGGGGAACTTTATTTGGGATCACCTGAAGGATCATAAAATTTTCTGGTRGAAACAGCCTTCTCCCTATTGGCCTTTCCCATGGAAATACAGGAACAGATATATTTTCGTCAATTGATTGTGGAAGCAGCTTGTCCAGGATGGATGGTGCGATGAGCTACCACTGCCAGAAATATTATCAAGCCAGCTCCAGGGGGCCTCCTGGAAAAAGGAGAAGTGGGAAGAGGCTGTTACCCTAAGGAATTATCATGGCCAGTAAAAGTGATGCCCAAGTTGACTTCACCTTGTTGAAACCATTGCTAGCAGATTACATTGTCTGATATTATTTTGCCACCTTCTGCAAGATTAAATAGACTTCAGTATCTAAACTTAAGCAGTTTGAATATCTTAAGTTTTGCTGCAGAAGGTATTTTCCTCCAGTTTTCAGGTATATTTTTCATTATGTAATGTTGTTAACCTGTGGTAGCAAGTATTTAGCTTTGATAATGGAAGAGAATGTGAAGAACCAGATCCCAAATCAATTAAATGGTTGTGAGTAACGCAACTGCAAATGTTTTCTTTTTCAGTCTAATGATGATACCGTCAGGTGATTATTGAGCTGCTCTGTGCACCTATTTTTGTGAACCTTGTAGGCGTTTAATATTCTTTTGACTTTTATCTCCTTGAAAGATTTGGCTGCTTGATTAATGGTGTATTTGGATATTAAAAAGCTTTCGTTTCTGCTTGCCCCACTGTACCTCTGAGCAACTGCTCTGCCCTTGAACAGCAGAATTACATTGAGAGCTTAAGAGTTTTTTTTTCTGTTCTTTTTTCCCCCCAAACCTACTGGATTACAGAAATTCTCTTTGGTACTACTGTAATTGAGAATGCTGTTGCTTTTTCCTGTTTTCAGTAGGATCTGTAGTCCTTGAATCTTGTAAGATGTATTTAAAAGTTTATTCACATTAGAATGAGTCTACATAGCATGCCTTTAATAATTTGCCATTTTATAACAGTGTTTTAGCAGTAATAATTTAATACATTTTAGCATCATAACCATGCAATTGAATACCACCAGGTCAGGGGGGTATCAYTGTGGCATACCAATAGAAAATCTGGGTGTTTTAGGATGCCTATGGTCTATTCATACTTACCGTGAGTTTTACCAGCCTTAATTATTTTGAATCCATTTAGTGTTGCTTTTAGTGAACTCACAAATTGGTAGTTGTTTGTAGTTAAAATGTCATGTGTGTCTAATTGGGCATCTCGTGGAAATTACAGCATATACTAAGATAGTTGTCAAGCAGTTTTCATACTTTTTGGCAAGTCACTTTGTGTATTAATATCTGTTTCCCGTGAACTGTACAAATTAGTTCTCATGGTATCATCCTGCTTGTAGATGATATTAGCTTATTAGAAGTGTTACTATGGATTAATTAATATAAGGCACCAGCTAGCTTATAATTAGCGACATTATTCCTGTAAAAAATATTGGCACAATATTTACTTTTATCTTTTTGAGTAGCTTAATATTGGTGCATTTCTTTCTTTTCTCTTTTCAAACTCTAGCAAAGCTGAACTATTTTCAACAGCCAGAGGATATCAAAGAATCTAATTTTGTGAAGTTCGTAGAGAAGTATGGCAGACAGTCTTTCTTAGCACCATCACAAGTCCAGCCATCATTCTCTGCTTTTTACCGTGTGAGTTGAAAGAAAATAACACTCAATTTGCACATATACTTTTACTAAAGCTGTGTGTAATGATATCTAATGAGAACAGATTGAAAGATTCTTGTTTTGTAGCTACAATCCATGTTATCATAGAATCATAGCATATCCTTAGTTGGATGGGACCCACAAGGATCATTGAGTCCAACTCCTGGCCCTGCACAGGACACCCCAACAATCCCACCCTCTTCCTGAGAACGTTGTCCAGATGTTCCTTGAGCTCTATCAGCCTTGGGGCCGTGACCATTYCCTGGGAAGCATGTTCAGTGCCCAACCACCCTGTGGGGGAAGAGCCTTTCCTGATATCCAGCCTAAACCTCCCCTGACACAGTTCCAGCAATCTCCTCGGGTCCTGTCACTGGTCACAGAGAGCAGAGATCACTGTCTGCCCCTCCTCTGCCCCTCGGGAGGAAGTTGCAGGTGTGATGAGGTTTCTCCTCAATCTCCTCCAGGCTGAACAAGCCAAGTGACTTCAGCTGTTCCTTGTATGGCTTCCCCTGGAGACCCTTCACCATCTTTGTAGCCCTCTTTTGGATGCTCTCCAATAGCTTTAGATCTTACGTTGTGGCACCCAAAAGTGCCCTCAGAGCTCAAGGTGATGCCACACCAGCATGCAGAGCAGAGTGCAACAATCTAGCACCTGGTGGTGCTGAGCCTGATGCACTCCAGGACACAGGTGACCCTCCTGGTTACCAGAGCACACTGTTGAACTGTTCACCTTGCAGTACTTTTCATTCCTAAGTGTATAAAAAGTTTCTGGTCAGTTTCCTTGTATTTAAAAGGTTGGACAACCTTTTAGACAAAACTAGGCGTACACAAAAAAGTATAGATTTGTCTCTTGCCCTTGGTCTTAGTATTCCGCAGTAACTTAGTGATTTCTCCAAATTGTCTTTTCAGGCTGGTGATCCAATCCTAATCTACTTTGATTCATCATCTGTATTGAGCATGCTTAGACAGCCAGTGAAAATGGGAGCCAGTGGACTTTGTGTTGATGGAAATCCTGCTGGTTAGTAAAGAGGCAAGAATATCTTAGCGTGGTTTGCTTCTGTTTTATCTGTTGTCATGTCTTAACTCACCTAGGCTTCCTGGACAGTAAAAGCACAAGCTGTACTCGGATTTTTGCCGACTTGAGCAAGAGCTGCATGACTGACCCTGCCCTAGATGCTGCTTCCTACTACCGTGACTTCACTGTGCTAAAGGTGCATTTCATATTTCTTGCCTTTGTTCAAAATCTTAGTTGTTTGACTTTGCATTGCCTTCCACTGGAACTTCAGCTAACTGTAAAACTGAAGGTCGTCTGGTACATTGTTCCTGATCTCCCAATTGTTGAGGCCTTCTTGCTGGGAAACGTGTTAAAAATGTCATGATTGGTAATAATCCTTCAATTCAAACTACTTTCCAGTAAATTTCAGTTATTAGCAAATTCGTAATGCATTTAACAGGTACTTCATTGATACTTCATAGTTTTAATGGTTTATCTAAAATTCTCTCACCTTTTAAAATGTTTTTATCAAAGTATTCCTATGTGTTGCATCAGCTTGGTCAACCAAGCAGTACATGTTTTCAGTAACGAATGAGGATTTTGTTTACGCAAAGTGTTATCTCTAAAATCAGACTGAAGGCCACTTATCATACTAGTTCTGTTTACATTCGTAGATTGAGTTCCATGTCAATTTCTCTACTATTTAGACTGATAATAATTTCAAAGTAACCGATTTACTGTCCTGGGTTCATCCTACTGGTCTTACTGAACGTTTAAACGAAAACGTCTCCTCTCACCTTGTAGAATTTCTCTGGTGTTCCAAGAGAAAACAACATTGTAAATATGAACATCTTATTAAGGCTGATGACTCAGTTTACCCTTATATTGGAAATCTAAATCTACGTAACTGTAGTAGAGCGGATTCTGTTGATCAGATTTAATTCATGTTTTCAGGGCTTTCTTTGTCACTGTTGCCAAAATTCAGCTTTTCCTTAACTGGACGCTGAAGTAATTACTTGATTGCACAAGAGGGAGTTTGAGGAATGGATCAGAGATGTGATACTTAAAAGTACCTGCATTGTGCAGGACACTAGCAGGGCCAAGCTTAAATTTGTCCTTCGATATTTTAAAATGCCTTCTGTGGATTATATCTGTGATTTATAGATCACAAAATGATGACAAGTTTTCACATCTGGAATAAACAAAGTAATTTTATCAATATAATATGCAGGCTCTGTTTAGTGATGATTTTATGGCTTTAGTCACTTGCAAACACAGCAATTTACTTAGCTTTTTACTGGTATTTTAAAATGGTGTGTTTATTTTCTCCAGGTCCCAATTAATGACATCATTGTGCAGTCCATGAAGGTCAGTCTTTTTTGCCAGTGAAAGTAATTTCTACGTCTGAAGGGAAAATGGGAATATGCTGTGTCTGAGACAAGACTTTTCTTGACAAAAGTGTGACATTGTGGGAAAAAAAGGACATAAGTAAGGGCATATTTTTAAATGAATGGGCATAGATAGGACTAAAGTCAGGGAGGTAGCTTGTTTTTTTGGACAAAGATTGGAGAGCAGGATGATGTGTCCCCAGATAACAGCTACAGCAGAGAGGTAAATCTGACTTGGATGGAAAATCAGTGGAAAAGAGTAAAAAATGCACACTCCTTTTAAACAATTACAAATTGTTAATATCCTTACTGTCTCCAGGTAAATGTCACCGCAGTCTCACCACCTGGAGCTCCCCTCATGAAAGACAACACATGTACCAATGTTGTTTCTGAGGTATGTGAATCTTCTTTCCTTTTTGAGCAGCTTAGCACAAGCTTAAAGTTATTGCCTTATTAACTTACTCTATCTCTGATCATTCTCTGAATTGGACTTTCAGGTGATCTATGAGATAGAATACAGTGGCACAAGTGGGATTCGGAGTGTTTCTGTCCAGTTCAAAGTGAGCAACATCTCTGGGAACTCCAGATCCTCTCTGCAGCAGCACTTCACTTTGCGCTTCTGGGTCAGTATCTCTATCCTCCCTGGGATTTTACCAAGTCTGTAGTCTGTAGTTTGTGACCCATTTTTGTACAGATGAGACCTGAAAAGATTAGAGCAGTGTCACTGTGGTATAGTAGTAACAGAACCCTGGGGTACGGATGGCGGTTGAAGGCAGGAGGGGAGGCATTTTTGGTGTCTAGTACACCATGCTGGTACAAAAATTCAGGCTCAGTGCTAGCATGCAGTCTTGCATTGCACAGATTTCAAGAAGCTGATTATTTTTGCATGAGTATTTTTGCTATTGGTTTGATTTGATTTGGTTTTAGGTTTTTTTGTTTTTGAGGTAGAAGGGAAGAGGGTAAGTCACCAGCATGGCCTTGTGAAAGAAAGAGTTGAAGCTAGTGCTGTATCTGACATGTTCAGTGTTTGTGAACAAAGTAGCTAAATTTATTCCAGGTGCTTACTTAAATTTGCCTGTGCAGCAGGAAAGGGAGTTTCTTTGGAGGGAGTGGAAATCTGGGAAATACTGATGTGTGTAAGTCAACATAAATCATGTCCCACAGAGGCAATGTAAAGTTGGATAAGTGATGACCTCAGGGGTTGGTAAGTGTGCAGTGCAACCTTGTTGAAGTTATTGCTAGAGGCTCTTGCCATACAACAGTTTAGAAGTGGAATGTGCCACTAAGAATCAGGGTCAAGGTAGGGTTTGTTCTGCAGTTCTTCTGTAGAATTGCCCAGACTGATATGTTCACTTCCTCAGAGACAAATGGTGAGCAATAGGAATTCATTGTATTGAGAGCTTTCCTGGTAGTATCCACATTTCAGGGTATTAACATTTAGTTTTTTACATCCTGGACTGCAAATGTAATTGGCCAGATAAGAAAGAGGTTTTGGATACAAATAGTGGGAGTTTAGTAGCGCATAATACTCAGTCAATCAAAAAATGGCTTACATTTACATTTTTGAGAATGTGAATTTGATCTTTGGAGATGAATGGATCTCATTTGTGCTAGTATTTTCCTCTTCTTCTGTTTCTTCCCTTTGCATCTTTTTAGACCAGGACTCTTTCTCACATGTTGCCTAGAAGTGGAAACCCTGGCTATATCACTGGAGCACCACTGTTGATTGCAAACAGTGGTGCGATGCAGCATGTATCCTTTTTCTGCTCTCAGTTTTTATTTATCACTGGGTTTTTTTGATTTCTGATATTCTACTGTCTGGACTTTTATAGTCCCCTGATAAGGATAAGGAGGAATATGGGGTGAGTGGGATGTTAAATACAAGATGAGACCCATGTTGTCTGTTTTTACTTTTGTTTGGCTTCTTGATGTGCCGTCTGTCAGATGAGCGTTTTATGGAGTGAAAGTGATGGAAGTTGCTCACGGTTCCTGAGACACACAGTGCAATTTGGAAGGAATATGAGAACAGGCTGCAAAATCAGGTGACAACACACTCTGCAGTCATCCTTCGTGACACTTGGAAGCTGTGGACTCACTTAGCATGTTTTTCTGTAGTCTCTCGTAGTGCTGTGGAGCCTCAGTCCTTCCCTGAGGTCACTGATGGGTCTCTACAGATCCTTTCATATATTCCTGAGAGAACTTGAATATCGGAAAGATGGTGGACTGCTAGAATAATCTGAACATCGTGAGGGTCTTCTGGAACATTCTGAGGCCATAGTCTGGCAATATGTCTTGGGCAAGAGTAAAGTTTCTGGTTGGGGAGTGAATCTTAAGAAGTGGTTGTTTTGATGATTCGGATCATTCTTTTGACAGAGCAAGTGTAGGACCACTGATGTGATAAGATGGCTATAGAGCTCTCAGTTTTCCTTATCATGCATTACCCTGCCATATTTTTCTCCTTTCTCATTGCAGAGGGGATTGAAACTGCATCTGTTTAATACCAATACTTGCTGACTCATTATAAGAGCAGAAGAAATACTTACTACAAAGAAAGGATGTTGATAATGGTTTGGGGCTTTTTTTCGTCCTGGAAATCACTTTGTAAAAGCTGTTATTTTCTCATTTCCAGCCTATCCCCAATACTGGGAGAGAGTAACTGTAGTTACATGCAGCAGAAGTTATACAAGGCTTTTCAGGGGATGAACAGAACAGAGGACCTTGCTATAACCGGCAGTGCTCATTCAACCCAGACAGAAGAGTGGATGACCGTTCTAATTCAGAACTGCAGTGTGCAGGTGATACGAATGTAAAACGACCATCTGTGAATATTTTTCCTTTCGTGTCTTTGTATTGCCTCAGGGAGGTGGGGGTATCTGGACTTTCTTTGTGTAATGATCCTATGACTCTCAGGGCCCTTAATACCTGTAAGCAGTCATTCTTACTATGGTTCATATTATTAGGGTACTTAACAAACAACAAAAAACCCAAAAAACCTTGACAGATTTCCTGTCTCTTGAATCCTGTTCCTGCTATTTAAATGGGCAAAAAGAGTTTGGTTTTGAATCCAGTGTTGTATTACGTAGTTTTCTGGCAGCGTTCTGGAACTAATAGTAACTGGTTACTTCCTATTAATTATTATTAGGAGTATTATCCTTTCTGCTTTTCCAGAATAGGCAATATTTTTCTAGGGATATTTATATATTACCTAGTAAAGTTAAAAGTTTGTTACCCAATTGCATTATTATAATTGTTAATCTGTGAGGAGATGGCTTAGTGGAGTGTGAAATCCAAGTGGTAAAACTGAGGCAAATTCTGTTTGGAAATGAGATGACAATGAGATGGATATAGCTTCCAAAATGAGTGGTTGACCTGACCAGAACTTATGGAGTTAGTGCTGAAGTGACTGATTCAGGTTCTGTGACCTATAATATCCAAAACATTAGACTTTGACCATAAAGGTCCTTTATCACTTCTAAAATACTATATTAAGTTGATTGGGGTGTATTTTATTTTCAGGCTGTGAATTGCACTTCCTGTTGTATGATTCCAGTGATCCTGGAGATACAGATACTGTGGACTAAAGTGGGCCTTCTGTCCAACCCACAAGCTCAAATACTGGGTGCACGGTACTTTTACCAATGTTACCCCCTGAAGGTATGGAATTAAAACCCCTCCCTCACACACAGAGGTAATTAAATGAGATTTACAGGTTATTTAAGAAACAAGTAATCAAATGATCTTGAAACTAAGTAAGTTGAGATTCATTGAATTTTAGCAGTTGCCTGGCTGCAATGGCAGCCTTCCATAGAGGAAGGTTTTGTGGTCTTTTCAGTACTGTCCTCACTCAGTTGCGTAACTGGAAAAGGTACCTTTCTTCCAACTGTAAACCACTTTTTGCCACTTAAGGACTCAATCTTAAAACTTTCAATTATGGTCGGTATAAAATTGTAGTTACAAATATTCAGTAACTCTATGTTTATCTAGTTGTCTCTTAAAGCCTTGATACAGAATTTGAGTTGATTAATATTTCACAGACTCCACAGCATGTTGAGAAACTGTGCAAGAAGATATTTTTGTTCCTTTTGAGGTTCTAAAATCACCAACAGGTAGCTGAAGAAGTGACTAATGCTGATGGCAGCATATTTGAAGAATTGGGGAGGAAGGCCCTAAGCCAGAAAGAGGCTATTCAAGGCCAGGTTGGACAGAGCTCTCTACAGCCTAGTCTAGTTGAAGGCATCCTTGCTCATTGCAGAGGGCTTGAGCTAGGTGACATTTAAAGGTCTCTTCCAACCCAGACCATTCTATGATTCTCTGGTGTCAGCAGGAAGGTGGACAGATCCAGAGAGGATAATGAATCATCTTTTTCAGACATGTGTCAGTGGATCCTTTTTTTTTTTTTTTTTTTGACATCACATAGTCTTTTGGGCAGCAGATATATTTYAAGGTTTATACTTCTCCGTAAGGGCTTTAGGGGGAGCAGCTGACACCCGCCCAGGCATTCTCATGGCAGTGAGGTATGGCATGGAAAGTATCTGATCTGTTAATGCTCTTTGAATTTCAGACTCAGTCTAAATGAGATTTTACATCACTTGTTTGAATGCATCTTGTAGTACCCCTTTGTCCTCCTTTCTTGCAAAATATATGAAGAGTATAGGAAAATGTTAACCATGTAAAACTCATATTGCCCTGAGGCAAACTGACACCCCCACCCAATGAAAATATTTTTTAAATCAACTGTTATATGGCTTCATTAACAAAATTTCTGTCTGAGGAAGAAGACAGACTTCCTAGTAAAAGTGCAGGCTTGTTAGTGAACAATAACTTCACTCTTGTTAGTGAAGACATTTTAGCAAAGGAGCAAGCTTCTCCATAGTCAGCAGTAGGAATTGCAGCCATTCGTAATCATACAAGGCTGCACATTGCTTTACTTTCAAATGATGTCACTTCCCAGCTTTAGCCTACAGATTGTCTGTCTGAGAACTATCCTCTTAATTCCTTTAATTATTCTTTAGAGAAAACCTTTTTTATTTAGACCACACTGCATCATTGGAGAGTCGCCTGAGTGACTGACCAGAAAACACAGGACCCAGGAAAGATATTCCAATTTCCACACCCATCCACAATATCTAGTCACAGTTGTATTTGGACTTCCTGAAAACACAGGACATTCTTAAATAATGTAGAGCTCTACAAAAGCATGCTGGAGGTTGCTTGTGCTTGCCTTCTGCCAGCTGTTAAGGGGTTGTGTATGGGTTTTTTTTTCCCTTAAAATCTCTGATTTTAAGGCAGATTTTGAAGGTCCAGACACTAAATCAATCATCTTGAGGCTTCTTGTTGACTATGGCAACTTGGCCTGCTGTGTGTTTACTCATTGATAGGAGAATTTATATCCATCAGAAGTGATGGGGAAATTCTAATTGAAAGTGCTCAGCAGTGGTAAGTTGTGACCAAGGACTGATTTGGCATGGAGGGCAAGAAGGGGTTAAACTGGCTGGAAGCAGGAATGCTAGG
Source organism: Amblyornis subalaris (assembly GCA_018881555.1). Lineage (NCBI taxonomy): Eukaryota > Metazoa > Chordata > Aves > Passeriformes > Ptilonorhynchidae > Amblyornis > Amblyornis subalaris. The sequence continues at coordinate 90,162 of JACAXG010000415.1, forward strand.
ACACCTTGCAAGTGAATGAAGTTTCCAGGTGATGAGGGAAGAAACAGTCTAGCATTGTCCTGTAGCCATTCTGGAATGGGAACTGCTCAGGGGCCACATTTGGGCAGCAGAGCAGGGCTGGGGGATGGACCTACAGCTGGCTGAAGTGCCCCATTATGCTCTCAGGATTGGTGCTGCTGGTGCAAAGATACAAAAGGAATCTTCTCATGATGCTTCTTTGCAGACTCCATGTAGAACCATATGCTGCAGTAGAACTGTACCCAATGCATTGTTCATTATATTTTTCTTTTTTATTTAAACACAGAGGTGTTTTTTAGTTTGCCTTGAGGGGTACCACAAAAGTTCCCCAATAAGAGTCTCAATATTTTTGTCGTAAGAGTTATGAATTCTATCTTGCAACTTTTTTGAATGCTTTCTACAAAACTTTGCTCTAAAGGCAGTCTTCGAAATTCGTCTCAGGGAAGTGAATGAGGTGGTGATTTCACAGGTTGGCTTAAACCAGTGCAAGCACAGAAGGTATGCTGCCAAGAAATTCCTTCTCAATGTTAGCATGGAGGGCTGGGAAGTGGGGCAGGGAGTGAGGTTGCTCTTTTGGCAGCAGCATGGTTGTAAATCAGCCCACGGTAGCTATGAAACTCCGTGTAGCTCAAAGGGCAAGTGTATTAGTTGTTTTGCAGCATTCTGTCAAAACAAGAAAAGAACTGAGGCCTTAGAAGTTCAGTCCCCTATTTGATCTTCACTGAACTGTCTCCTTCCTGAAACAACATCCTAAAATGTGAGCAATAAATTTATTGTTTTATTGGGTCCCTACTTTAATGTATTGATATTTTGATAGGATTGCATCTTGTGGCAGTTTTCTGTTTCTGGCAGCAAGCACTTGTCCAAAGAGCCAGGTGATCTTTTTATAAAAAATAAAACTAGCTTTGCATCTGTTCTTATTACTAACTAGTTGGCACGTCTTTCCTCTGAGTAGAAGGCTTACTGTAGCAGAGCTTGAGTTACTGCTGCCGTTTTGGAGATCTGTAACATAGGATGCACAGTAGCTACTGATCTTTACTTTGTCCTCAGTTTACCTGCTAAGTATCAGTTTCGGGAAAGAGGGGTTACTCCTCTGAAAACTTAGGACACTTAACTCCTGCCATCCCAAAGACATCATGCTTGCCAGTCATCTACAGTGAGTCCCCATTAGAAAATTGAGGAGGGATATATCTTTTGTATTAAGACTGCTAAACTCTTTTTTCTTCCCTTCTTGTTGCAGTTTCTAAACACAAGCACGGTACCTGTGACAACTGTTGTTACCTTCACTGACATGACTGATTGGCCAGAACCTCCACGAGGCCAGCCCCAAATGCACTGGAAACTCCCATTTGACATCTTTTTCCCATTCAAGGTAGCACTGAATTTAGAAAGAAGTTACAGAGGTGATCTGACTGGCTATTTTTTGTTGATTCTAATAATGTCTAGTATTTTCTGCTTTTGAAAATAGACAGAACCTGTACTTAAAGTTCAGTAAGTGAATTGATGCATTCAGAATACAATCCGGAAAATGGGCTTTTGTCTTCAGGTTTTTATACTGTGTCTATGATATCTATGTGCCTTCTGTTCTTGGATTAAGCCATGTGAACAGCCTCTGTCATGTGTCCTCTCATGTCCCTATTCTCTGTATGTACTGTCTGCAAACATCACTGCAGTGAAACACTTGAGAAATGTAGGGATTCAGAGATACTGCATTAATGACGGACAAGGAGGAGGACATTAAAACGATTAGTCTGTGTTCTGAGAAACCAAGAAAGCTGTCTAAACCAAGGAGTATGGAGAGAGGAACAAAGTTCAATCAAAGCATTTTGGAGCTGTGTTCAGTTAGCTCCCTGTTGGAGAAGCACCTGATTTTTCTATATGGAACTAACTGAACATTTAAAGTACAGGCTGTCCGAGGTGGCCTGAATTGTTATTTTATGAGTAGACGTGTGCCAGTCACCCCTAACTTGTCCTTGTTAGGTGACAACCATGCCTCTGTGACACTTTTTGAATCTTACTTTTCTGTCTTTTCGAATACAGATATTCAATTGAAATTTTCATGGTTTAATCACTCTTTATATTAGCAATAGTGTTGCACAAAGCAAAGTAAATCTAAATGTCACATACTCTGAAATACAGTTGAATTTTAGTGGTTTGTCAAAACGTCTTCCTTCCTGATGTTTTTTGTTTGTTTTTTTTCCYCTAGAAGAAATGGGCCTGAATATAGTTTTTCCTAGTTAAGAAACATTCTCCTCTGGCTCCAGATAGGAACTGAACTGAAAATGATAACCACTAAAATTCTAAATGGCACATCAGAGGGAGTTGTGAATGGTTCTAAAGTTTAAAAATTGATTATTTTAGGATAATCTGTAAATGTGTTATGAGACTGAAGCTAGCTCTGCAGTACTTTACCTCTGGCTCAGTCTCTGGGACCAGGATATAAATGTATTGTTTTGGAAGTTAAGGTGTTCTGGTTATCTAGTCTGCCGCATTCCATCATGCAGAAAATCTGCTCAGTTGTTCCAGGAAGCTGTTGAATGAAAGTATATTTTTTTAGCAAAGGATTTATTACTTATCTTAAATTCTTCAGATGATGGAAAAATGTGCCCCATCTGATGCCAAGTACTCAAGTGGAATCACTAAGGGGCGAGAATATCAGAGCCTACTTTTAATAGAATGTATTTTTTGCTTTTGTACCTATACTGTGCATAGCAACTTTGTTGCTCCTCCTCATTACAAACTTAAAAAAGAGTGCAAAAATAAACTGAAAAACTTGTAATTAGTCAAGATATCAAAGGAGATAACATGAATAAAACAAAACTACAACCTGTCTAAAAGCTTTTGGGTTAACTTCACATATTTCTCTTTGTGATTGTTTGCACGGTTTATTAGCTGGGAACGAATTCCATGCAACTGTCTCCTGCTTCCATTGATTCTGATTCTGAGGCAGTCCAACCAAGCTGGTGTGAACATTCAGAATCAACATTATGACAGTGTCACACACAAGGCAGACTCGTATGTCAGATGTGCAGGATGGAGTATTTGTGCTCCATGGCAAAGGGCTGAGACAAGACTCTTATTTCTCTGCTGCCAGCATTGTAGCTAAAGCCGTCTTTCCAACATGTCCTGTTTTTGAGGCAGTAGGTCTATTTTTACACTGTCCGGGTGAAGACAGTCTTTGCTAGATGATTTTTAAAGTCCTTTCCAAGCCTAACCCTCGATTCTTTGGAAGATGCAATTTTAGATTTAAAAGCAGGAGCAGTTGTAGAGGCCGTGGGCGGGGCGGGGCCGGAAGCGACGTGCGGCAGCGGTGGCTGAGGCGGAGGGAAGGCGGCTCGCGTCGTGCAGAGCCGGGTGGGTGAGTGGGGACGTGCCGTGCCGAGCCAGGCAGGGCAGAGCCGGGCTTGGCACAGCTCAACCGCGCAGAGCTGAACCGAGCTGGCCAGAGCAGCCTCGGCCGTGCCCGGAGCGGGGAAGTGGGCTGGGTTGCGGGCGCGAGGTTGCGGCTCGGTGCGGCCGGGTGAAGGTCGGAGAGGGAGCGCGGGGTCCCTTTGCGGAGAGGCGGCCCGGTGCTGGGTTGTGCTCGCCGTCCGTCGGTGTTGCTCGTTCCCTTCCCACGTGGAGAACCGCGAGCGGCTGCTGTGTCACTCGTGACAAGGTTGAGGGCGCTGGAGGGAAAGGGCACGTGAACTCTGCATTAGAAACACACCCGCACACCCCCGGTCTCGGACCCCGCAGGCTTTCCAGAGCCATATAGAGTCGGCGTCACTTTCTCTCGGCGGTCTCGGAGCGTTACTGCTGCGGGCAGTTACTGGCAGTGTGAAATCCCATTTTGATGCCCTGTGAGCACCAGACGAACTGGTAAGAGCTGCACGGGCCTCATCTATCCAGAGCTCTGTGAGAGCAGAGCTGTTGCTCCTCTTGAGGTTTCTTTTTCCTTGCTGGTCTCGTGCCTACTTACAAGATTTCTCCATGCTCAAAGAAAATATTTAAACCCTCCTGACACTTGCGTGACAGCTAACAGTCACTAGCTAGGTTTTGACCTGACTTGGTGATAAGCCTGTGTTCTTCACATAGTGTTTCTTCACAGTAGACAGAACAGGGTCAGATAAGTAGTTTTTTAAAGTAACCTGATAGCCCTCTGAAGAAAGTAATAAAACTGTAGATAATGGAGGCTTAATGAGCAAAGCTTACATGGTTTACCAAAATCTTTGACAACTGTCTCTGTACTATGAAGTCAAGAAGAGTTTTATTTCCTTAACTGAAAAATAACTCAAATATTTCCATAAATGCTTATACCTGTGCTGACTCTGTACCCTAAAATTGATGGATACTTGGAAGTTTTTACCTTTTTTTCCCAGATTTGCTCCTGAGGATACAGCAGAAATTTACGAAGGGTTAAAATAAAGTTTTCTTCTTCCTTGTTCTATGGTAAAGTATTTATGTTTAGTCACTTCAGAAACTATATTACCTTTTTCATGGTTGTGTCAGTGAATATTTTTTGTTATGTGAACTGCTTTCCTAATTTATTTCTTTTTTTGCTGTATTTCCTCACTCTTCTAAACTACTGTTTTGCCAGAGTTGTTATAAAAATTGTGTTCAATAGCAAAGTGAGTGTCTTTCAGGCTTAGCTTCAGTAATTTTTCAGCTGCTCTTACTGCATGTTTTGTTATTAGGAATATAAAAGCAATGGTATTTTTATGTTTTTCTGCAGCATTTGGGGAAGAAAACATCTGAGAGTCACACTGCATGATACTCTGAAAAGTCAGTTCAAGATGTAGTGGGAAAAAAAAAGCAAATAAGAATGGTAGAAATTATCACTTAAGGAATGAAATGCAGAGTAAAAGACCATGTTATGCCGGTATATTAATCCTTGCTTCATCTAGATTTGAGTACTTTCTGCGGTTTTGGGCTCTCCCATGGGTAGTATGCGGTACTCTGGGCTAATAAGGGAGGTGAAGGAAGAGCAATGGAGATGATTATATGTATGAAATTGCCTTGATATAAGGAAAGTAACAGCATCCTATGCTGATTTATTAGTGGCAGTGTAGTTTAAGGAGTTGCTGTGCTTCTCCCTGCTGGTGCTAATATTCATGTGATTCACCCCTATAGATGGGTGGGTCAGTTGGTCTCTGACCAGAATATTACCATGATCAAGCTGTCTTTGGTGGGGTACAGGAATTGCAGCTTTGAGCAGAAGGGGTGGCAAAACTGGTGCAGTTCTTCTGGTGCTAGAATTGTTCAGGGACAACTTGAGCATCACAGCAGATGGAGGAATGAGAGGGTAGGTGCACTGCAAGTCTGTAAAATCATCAGTGGTATGAAGGTGAATAACCCTCATCTCCACAAATCTGGAGACCAGGAGCATATTCAAGTACTTTTGATTGCTTTCTTGTCCTACCCATGTACTTTATCTGGGCATCTGACAGACTGCTGTTCTGCCTATAAGTTTGGTTTTATTTTGTTTATTTTCCTGAATGATGTTTGGCAATTGTACAGCCTTCATTTGATGGATRTAGGGAAACTGGAACAGAACTGGGATGTTAGTTGGATCATCTTATTGGTTGGTGAAACCTGATGTTTTGCTGCTCAGTGCTGAAAACAGGTGGCAGAAGAAAGCAAGATTTGATTGAGGCAAGAGTAAAGAGATGTTAGGAGAATTTAGGAAATGCTTGAAAGATGCTAATTAATCCTATCTTGAGGTTTGTTAGTGAGGACTTGTGCTTGATTAAATTAACCTGTCCTTATGTTCCTCACTTAGTAAACTTGATTAAAGCAACTACTCTGTGTGATTTTTTTTACTCTTTTTTTTTAATTGAGTGGGAAATAAAGTGTTTGCTCAGAGATGTACTTGCATTTGTTGCAATTATGTCTAGGATGCAAGTAGGTGGACTGTAGCATGTGTGCCTACATAGATGGTTATTACCATGAGGATAGTTCCATGCTCTTTCTTGAGGATGGAACACTCTTTAGGATTACTGAAAGTATTCCCTATCTTGAACTGTCTGAAACCACGGTTTTCCATTGCTCACTTCTTGCTATGCTTGTCGAGTACACTGAGGTAAATAACTGCTGACCAGGTAGGGAATCTAGGATTCCTTGCCACTAACAAGTATCCTTGCATAAAAACTACTGGTTTCATCTGGCAAATGAAAGTACCGATTTAGTTTGTACTTGTTTTTTTTTACCCATTCTACCTCTACTTGAGTATCTGAAAAAGAAAAGCAGCTCCTCAACATCTCCAATGGTTGAGGGGAACCTGCTAATTTTTATTTGGAAGCACAGTTCAAAGAAGTTGCATGTGTTAAAAGTTAGCCAGGTGAGCTTAAAATGAGAGCATTTCCATTTCTTGTTAGCTGTTCAAAATGAATCACAGAATATTCTGTGTTGGAAGGGATCCACAAGGATCATTGAAGCTCAACTCCGGAAAGGCTTGACTTAATATAAAAAAGGCTTGTCTTAATATAAAATAAATCAACTACTGTGATACACCTTTAATCACTGTTCTGGTTTTTTTGTGAGTGACCAACATTCTGGAGTTGTCATTGTCTTTATTCTGCAATTGGTAATAATTGGGAGGAGGGGAGAGCAGAGCTTACATGCACTATAATGATTAAACCAAATTTCACTTCTGGCAAAGTAGAGATCTCCAGATAGTCTTCTAACAAAGTGATGACCTTATTTTTGAGGTGGATTTTTTTGTTTGGGTTTTTTTTGTGCAGGGAAGGATAGGGGGGATTGTGTGGTTTTGGTATTTTTTTCTTCTTTTTAGGGGGAGCAGGGAGAGTTGTTTGATTTCCATTGTTTGGAGATAGTGAAATGTTAATGTCAGATAATTGTGAGTTGAATTTTCTGTTCATTTTTGAGACACTGAAGTTGTTCCAAGTGTCTTGAACTCTGCTTCCCACCACTTGAATATTCTTCATTCGTTGCAAAGTTTTCTCCACAGTTTTGAGACCTTTGTTAAAGATTGCTTCCTGATCCCAGGTGATGTGTTAAAGATGTAAAAAACCAAAACAAAAATTCAAAATGAACAGCCCCTCAAACAAGTAAACAAAAATAGCCCACAGAACAACTCCCTTGCAACAACATGAGAATTGATGCTGTTGGAATTTGGTTGAATTCTAACAGGAATATAACAGTAGTAAAATAGGTATGGACAAAAGACAGTATAACTAGTGTCTTAGTTAAACTGAGGAACTACTGTGGATTTTGTTGTGTCTTTGAAGATGAAAAACTAGATTTGTGGTTTCTACCAATTGCAGTGATGAGTGCTTGCAGATGACACTGACTTGGGCAGGTGTGTTTATCTGCTGTTCGGCTGGAAGGCTCTGCAGAGGGATCTGGACAGGCTGGATTTATGGGCCAAGGCCAGTGGTATCAGGATCAACACGGTGAAGCGCCAGGTCCTGCCCGTGGGTGACAACAACCCCATGGAGTGCTCTGGACTGGGGGAGAATGACTGGAAGGTGCCTGTTGGTGGGGAAGGACCAGRGGTGCTGGTTGACAGTGGCTGAACATGAGCCCAGGTGGCAAAGAACATCAATGGCACCTGGCTTGTATCAGCCATGGTGTGGCCACAGGCACAGGGTAGTGACCATTCCTCTCTACTGGGCAGTGGTGAGGCTGCAGTTTGAATCCTGAAGTCAGTTTTGGTCCCTTCATTGCTAGAAGGACATTGAGGGCCTAGAGCATGTCCGGAGAAAGGAATGGAGCTGGGGAAGGGTCTGGAGCACAAGTCTCATGAGTGGCTGGGGGGGGCTCAGCCTGGAGAACAGGAAGCTTAGGAGAGACCTCCTTGCTCTCTACAGCTCCCTGCCAGGAGGATGCAGCCATGTGGGAGTTTGGCTCTGTTCCCCAGGAACCAGTGACAGGATGAGAGGAACTGGCCTCAAGAAGCGCCAGGGATGGTTTAGGTTGAATATTAGCAAAAATGTCTTCACAGTAAGGGTGGTCAGGCACTGGCATAGGCTGCTCATGGCAGTGGTAGAATCACTGTCCCTGGAGAGATCTAAAAGACTCAGCAATGCCTGTGATGGCTGACAGCGCTCTCCCTGGCTGTGCAGATGAGACACTTAGGGGTGGTTTAGGGCTGTTGTGGTTGCAGATTGGCTGTGTCCAAGGCCACTGCAGGTCGCGATTGGTGGACTTGATGGTGTTAGGCTTATGGTTGGACTCCATGATCTTAAAGGTGTTTTCCAGCCTAAATGAGTGCAGTTCACACCTACTGTGTGCAGTTCTGGCACTGCAACATAAGGAAGATGAAAAGCCATTGGAGAGCATCCAAAAGTGGGCTACGAAGATGGTAAAGGGTCTCCAGGGGAAGCCATACGAGGAGCAGCTGAGGGCACTTGGCTTGTTCAGCCTGGAGGAGACTGAGGGGAGAACTCATCGTACTCTGCAGCTTCCTCTGGAGGGGCAGGCACTGATTTCTGTTCTCTCTGATCAGTGACAGGACCCAAGGAAACTGCTGGAGCTGTGTCAGGGGAGGTGTAGGCTGGACATCAGGAAAAAGTTATTTCCCCAGAGAGTGGTTGGGTGCTGGAACATGCCTCGCAGGGCAGTGGTCATGGCCCCAAGGCTGATAGAGCTCAAGGAGCATTTGGATGACACTCTCAATCTTATGGTGTGACTGTTGGGGCTGTCCTATGCAGAGCCATGAGTTGGACTTGATCCCCGTGGGTCCTTTACCGCTCAGGAGATTTTATGGGTCTAAATTACCTTGATTCTCGTAATTTAGAAGTGAATTCAAATGGGATATGGGAGGTAAGTGGAAAACAAAGCCATCACTCCTGTCCTTGGGAAGAGGTTGGGGCTGCATCGGAGAAAAGAAAGGATGTAAACGGCCTGAGGAGCTAAAGCTACCGTCAGAAGTTTGGCTGCCTTTCGTCTGCTCTCTGCACCAGACTGCAAACATGCGAGAACGAGGAGAATCCAGGTTAAGGGAGGCTGGCTGTGGGAGATGGCTCAGCAGCCTGTGCTGTGGGTAGGGCTGTCTGGACTAGTCTGGGACTAGACAAAACAGTTGTTAATGCTGTGACTTGCGAAGGCCAGGATTTTGTGCTGCAACGTGGAGTGGAATTACATCATCTGCTGGCACGGGGGGGGGGGGGGGGGAAGGGGGGGGGTGGGGGGGGGGGGGGGGGGGGGGGGGGGGGGGGGGTAAAGGAGCGTGTGCAGGGGTGGCGAGGCGGCGGTCTGTGACGTGGCTGCCGCCGCCGCGGGCGCGGATTGGCTGCGGCCGAGGCCGCTGCGGGCGGGGATTGGCTGCGGTGGATCAGCGGGGCCCGCCCCGGGGCCGCGGTGGCGGGAGCGCGGCCGGTCTGTCCCCGGGTTCCCTGCGGCTGCTGCTCTACGGGACCGCGGCAGGAGGCGGCAGGTGCGGAGGGCGCGAGGGTTCGCGGCGCTCGGGCGGGGGTCCCCGGCCGCAGTGGTCTGGGGGTCCGAAAGCCCCAGGGTGACCCGCGCGGCCCCTCGCCTTCCCCTTCGGAGGGGGGCCGCGAGGGGCCCGACCCTGCCGCCGGTACTGCTGCTGTACAGTCCCTCTTGTGCTGCAGAACTGATTTATAGGCTGGGTCTGGCAAAATGGACCACCACCGAGCTCCTGCAGGTACTGCCCTGTGAGGCACTCGGAAGGATTCCAAGGCCAGGACAAGGTGCTGCACCGCTGCACCAGGCAGTAGTGCCGTGGCCGCACTGCCCTGCTGGGATGCATTCTGAGAAAGGAATCGCATGGTACTTGCTGCCTTGAATTGCCTCTTTGTGCGTATACCATCTGCAGAACCCGGGTGAACTTATTATAATGCGAGCTGCTCTAAAGACCATTTGTTTGAAGTTTTCCCTTATTTTAGTCAGTTCTTCTGAATTGGTGTCCCTCTGGGCAGGTTTCTAGGTTTTAAATTTGCAAGAAGAGCTGCAGATCGATTCCCCCCCCTTGCAAAAGGTGGTAAGGTAATGAAGTGGTTTAAATAGCAAAAGGCTCTGAATGTTACAGAGGACTTACTTGTGTTGTGGTAAAGACTTACTTCGTAGAAATTGTGTGCATCTCCTTGGAACTTGATTTATCTCTGTTTCTGTGCTTAAGTGTATTACAAAATAGTTCTTTTGATCACAGTTTGATGTCAAGATTTTTTTCACTTGTGGAATGTCCTAACACTGAGATACTTGCCTTTATATATAAAACTGTGAAAAAAGTTTATTTAGTTTAACTTAATCAATTCATTGCAAATAATTGTGGTCATCCTATGGCTCTGCAGCCAACAGGCTGGAAAAACAGTGTTATAGATTGTTGAAGGCACTAGTTTGGGAATTTCATATCTTGGATTTATTTGGAAGGTGACTAAGTCTCTTTACACTGATCTGGAACAGAATCTAAATGTATTGTGCTACTTAAAAGGTATTTTTAAGATAATAAATGCATGAAAACTAGCTGATGGTATTGCTTTCTATGAGCAATAATACAAGGATAACTTTCATTATTTAAAGAGATAATAGGAAAATGATATTTTTAAAGGTTATGTTGGGAGACTAGTTTGGAAGAATTAGGTTTTCCTGGTAGTGAAAAAATAAATGTTTAAGCTAATGCCAGGAGAAATACCTGAATAGTGCATTCTGCATTTTTTTTATTGCTCCCTCTAAGTAAGGCAGGAAAGTTTTACTTTATTTTTTTTATTTTTAATTATATACCTTGTTTTGTTTGTTTGTTTGTTACTGAATATCAGAACCATTCCGGGTATGGAAGTGGTGGAAACACAAGTGGAATGGGAAAATGAGGATTGACATTAACTTTAAATCCTTGATTGAGTGAGAGAGGAGTAAGGAGTTTGACTAGCCTGAAAGAAAGCTTGTAGTTTACAGCATACTGTGTGCTCTGTGTGCTTTCTGGCAGTGTCCATTTCCATTTCACATCTTGATACCTGCTGCCGCTTTAAACTTTTTTTTTCTTGTCAACTTGGTCTCCTTGCCTTTTCTCACAAGCTAGTTTCAAAAACATGCTATATTTTCTAATCTTTTTCTTTCAGAAGATCCACACTGTCAGACGATTCTCACTCTTTATTGTCTGCCTGCTTTTAGCAAAGTTGTCTCTGGCAAAGGGAAATGGGAGAGTCTTCCAGAAGGACAAGATTGCTCTTAGTTGCAAGCAGCCCGTAGTGAGACTGTGAAGTGGTTCTCCAGCAGATCAGTGGGAGCAGCCAAGGAGATGGCACAGCTTGATCTGGCCAGTGTGGGTCTGTATTCTGTGACAGTGAAGCACCAGGTGAAGGTTATTATTGTAGCAGGAGTTGAAGGCCTGACAGGAGATATAACAGGAAGTGTCTGGAGGTGAAACTTCGAGTAGAGTGCCTCTTTCTGTCCCCTAAGGGGCACAGTCTATAAAGGGAGCTGAAGAGGAACGGGCACATTTACTAATAGTGTTTTCTCTTCTTGGGGAGCCATGTTTTATTCTTTACCTTTAAAAAGATCGGGCAGCAGGTAGGGAAGAGAGGCCATCAGTTCTTCTATATCACAGTCTGTGTGCAAATTCTGCAAAACGGAGAGTGGGCACAAGGAAATTGTATTAAGACTCTACAGAACAAAGAGGAATTGGAGTGGGGGAGTGGGTGAAGAGAGAAATATACATGGAAAGTCACTGATATTTAACCAGTTTTCCCCCTTCCTCCCTTCGTTTTAACTTGCAGATATCCTTGATTTGCAGAAGGCATCTCAAAATGTTGTGTCGAGCTGCTCTGAGCCCTCTTGTCCGTTCCCCTGGATGGTGCTTTGTGTTACCGCCACATGCCATCGCAGCCATTTCCCGTTTATGTATGTATGAGAGAAAGCACACATTTCTAAAATGTTGGTCAGTATGTGTCTGGGCATGCCTATGCGCTTTCCTGTGTTGAAAGGAAAACCGTCTCATTAACATCATTCAAAACTTAAAACCTCAGAAGTGAAATGCAATTGAAGCTCTACTTTCTCAGTGTTACTTTCTCCCTTAACTCAATAATATTCAGCTGTATGTCTGAGTTTGTGTATTTTTCATTCTGACATGGATTTCAAGGAAAATACTGCTACTGTAAAAGTTCTTTATTTAACCTCATACGTTACTGGAAAACAAGATCTGATTATGTCTGCTCCCGCATCTGCATTTTCAGATGTCTTGAGTAAAGCAAGGTGCAAAGCTCAAATTTATTTGGATTAGATTCAAGTGGAAAGATGCATGCAGGAAACCTGAGTGTAAATACATAGGTGCCCTGTAAATACTTCTTCCCTGAAAACCTAACTTAAGAGAACCATTCAGTGTCTAGTTGATTAGTGGTCTGAAATAGAAAAGGCAAGGATAGATAGACTCTATTAGATCAAGAGAGTAGCTGTTTATCATTGCATGCAAGATTAATATCCCACTAGTCTGTGTGTTAACAGTTCTCTTTTATTAATAATTATATGAATTAAGTGTTGAAATCTTGAAAATTCTGAACTTGTTTTTTATGAGCTACAGTTCTGTTGACTTCTATATTTGTAATATTTTTAAATATTCCTCATTTTCTGAAGTCAGTAATTTTCACAGTGCTAACTATGACAAGTTTATTCCCAAGTACTGACAGTATCCAGCAGTGGAGCACCTCTTCTCTCTTTATCACTTGTGATCTAAAGCTGGAGTGATCATTTATCACAGGGTTTTTTGTGGTTTTTTTTTGTTCTCCACTGTTTTCTGTTTGTTCTCCACTGTTGTTTTCTGTTCTGTTGAGCTCATGTATTTTGAAATTCTGCTTCTTTACTCCTGAGAAGCAAGCCTTGTGCAGGCTACATGAAAGGATTTGCAGTGCCAAATACTTAAGTATTCATGTGTTTCCTTTTCTTTGTTAAGGAAGTGAAACTGTTGACAAGGTACGGGATATAAAAACTGGAATGCCTTTAAACCTATTTGTCCAAAACCTGGACTGGATGGCTATGTCAGTTCCTCCCTAATTGCATGTGGAGCAAGTTAATGGGCTTGCATCTCCAGAAATGTTTTGCATATATAATGTGGGAGCCCATTTCACATCTCAGTCCAGTGTAAAATAACTAAAAAAGATAGATTTATGCAACCAATAGAGCAAGATTAGGACTTTAGTGGAGATGAATTAAATTTCCTACTTGTTCTAGAACTGTTGTCTTTTCCCTTGTTTTTCTGAAAAAAACAAATGGTGTCTTTTCAGATACTGGTTATCCCTCAGCAGCTGCCTTCTTGGAACCTTCTAAACCCTGAAGGCAAGAGAACTGGAAAAAAATTGCTTTTACTCCTTTCTGGTTATACTGTGTAGGTTAGGCAAATACTAAATAGTAAGGTGTAATGCTGGAAAGAGCAGTTAAATTGTAGTCCTTTGCCCAGTCTTTCCTATGTATTGTAGACATTATTTACATTCACAAGTATTCCCTCGAGAAAACGAGGGGCAAATGAAACTCCACTCTAAATTCCTTTTTCTACTTTTATATGTGTGGCATGTTAGTGCAGCCTTCACTTATGATTAGTCATTTAAGCTGCTTCTGTGTGTATAATGAACAAAAGATTGATTTAATTAAAGCATTGTTAAATTACAAGTTTCTCTTTTGTGTAGCATGATGTTTGCTTCTGTCTTTCTCCAGTAACCCCACAAATGGTCACTTTAGGTTATGAACCAATCTATTTTGTATTACAGAACACCAAAATTAGAGGTACTGCACATATGAAATAAAATCCGGTAACTCTGACCATGGCATAGGATTCAGTTTACTGATTTGTAAAGAAGCCTCTGCATTTTCAGATGAGACATTGGTTAGGATTGACTAGAATAGAATAGTTCAGTTGTAAGACTCTTGCAGTGATCATCTAGTCCCACAGCCTGATGCTTCAGGACTGCCGAAAGCGTGCTAATAAGGGTATTGTCCAAATGCCTCCTGAACACTGACCGGCTTGGGGCACAACTGCATCTTCAGGAGGCCTGTTCCAGAGCTTGAACACCACCATGCGACTTTGAGTTCGTGTGTCCGTCATTCCCCTTCAACTACTCCTAGCTGAGCAATGGGCAAAACTGCCTGGCTTAGAGATGTTGTAAAAGCTGTGTTTCTTTTCTAACAGTCAAGCTTTCTGTCTGCCACAGACAGGAAAACTCTCTTAACTGCATCTAATGAGGCAAGACAAAGGAGATTGTTTTTAAAACTAGTTCTTGAGATGTGACCCGTATAGGCTCTTTTACAGTGTCCTTCAGCTTGGTTGTCTAGCTTCCCATTCAGAGCTCTGTGATGCATGGGATAGTGCCTTCTATACCTTAGGGGCGCTTAGTTAGGTCAGATATTCCTGTTTCTCACTTTGTTTTGGTGAATTGAAAGCTAGCTTCTTATTCCCAGTCACTGACAAGTGTGTATTGTGAACTTTAGCCTTGGAAAGGGAGGAGTGTTACATGACTTCAAGGGCTTAAAGTCTGAATGAAACACTTAAATTGCATTATTTTATTTCTTTCTTTCTTTATCCACAGACCTCCCTTGCCATAACCAAAGATTAAGGAATGAATCCATCCGTTGTTGGAGCAACATTCCATTTATCACTGTGCCGCTCAGCCGTGCACATGGAAAATCGTTTGCACACCGCAGTGAGCTGAAGCACGCAAAGCGGATTGTAGTAAAGCTGGGTAGTGCTGTTGTTACTCGAGGGGATGAGTGTGGCTTGGCCCTTGGGAGGCTGGCTTCTATTGTGGAACAGGTGACTGAACATTTATATCAACTTCAGATACTCAGTGATCGTTGGATGGTACAGAAGATCATAGTAAACCCTCATAAAATAGTGATGGCTCTCTAAAACAATGTATTAGCCTTTCCCTTTTTCAACCCCTTATGCTGCGGTACCATAAACCATGTAACTCAATAAATYGTTTTTTGAAGGCGTGGGTTGATTGCAACCATCAGCTAAGCATCCACACAGATTCTTGTTTGCTCCCTTCACCTCTGCCCCACCACCAATGGGATTGGGAAGAAAATGGGAAGAGCAAAAGTAAAAAAACTCTTAGGTTGAAATAAGGACAGTTTAAGAAGTGAAGGAGAGGGGGGAAGAAATCAGTGATGCTAAGGCAATCACTGCCTCACACAAGCAGACCAATGCCCAGCTAGTCCTTGAGTGGTAGCCACCTTGGAAGACAACCACTTGCCTTTTGCTATTCTGCAACTCCAATTTTATTACTGTGCGTGACGTTATATGGTGTGAAATGTCCCTTTGGCCAGTTAAGGTCAGCTGTCCCAAGTGTATTCTCTCTGAACTCTCTGCCCAGCTGCTAGCCTACCTGCTGTCATGGGACATAGTGGAACAAGGAAAGCCTTGATGGCTGTGCAAGCGCTGCTCAGCATGGGGGAAAGATACGGTTTTGATGCTGTGCAAGCACTATTTAGCAATAGGCAAAACACTGGAATGTTATCAAAACTGTTTTAGATCTGAAATCCAAAACACAGTACCATACAGACCCCTATAAAGAAAGTTAACTCCATCTTGGTCAAAGCCAGTATAGAGGGAGAGATTTGCACAGTGAGATTTCTTTGCAGTAGATAAGACATGGTTGGGGCATCAGTTGTTTCTAGGGTGAAGGTGGCACTGAAGTTTGTGAACTCTGCAAAATGAGTCAACCCTTCTTGATCACCTGAGCATTTGCAGAGTTCCTCCAGAGAAAAGCCTGAAGCCTCATTACTTGTAGGAAAAACTGATGGGATCAACTCATGTATCTGTTCTCCAAAATGAAATAGTTATCTTGGACATTGGACACGTCTGGGAAGTAAAGTTAATATCTTAAATTCATGTAAGACATTTAACTTTGGGGCTTTGAAAGGAATATGGCCAGATACATGTAAGGAGGAAGTAATCAAAAGCTTTACTATTCAGAGTTGGCCTCTTCACTTCTGGAATTCAAAGTTACTGTATAATGGTAGCTTTGGGAATGGATGGATTCAAGCATGTTTCTGTCATAAAAGCTGGTATTGTGAAAAGAAGGTTTAGCAGAAGTTATAGATTGCATACAGTCCTTGGCATAGCTCCCAAGTGGCTAGGAAGGTGTGCAGAAGTATCTTAAAGGGTGGTTGCCTTGCTTTGTGCATCCATAGATAAAGCAAAACACTTGTGTCAGCAGTAATTGGTGAGCATAAGCTTATAACAGCCAGCATTGTCATGCTTGCAGTGGTCATGCACCAGGCCCTATTTCTTACTTAATGTACTTACAGGTCTCAATGCTGCAAAATCAGGGCCGAGAGATGATGATTGTCACCAGTGGGGCTGTAGCTTTTGGAAAGCAGCGGTTGCGTCATGAGATCTTGCTTTCTCAGAGTGTGAGGCAAGCACTTCATTCAGGCCAGAGTCAGCTAAAAGATATGGTGAGACTGGTGGCACTCCTGCTTTTCATTGAATGTTGGGTAGTACCTGTTCAAGTCACTGCCTGACAGCTGCTCTTTATTTTTGTAGGCTATTCCAGTCTTGGAGGCCCGAGCCTGTGCTGCAGCTGGACAGAGTGGACTAATGGCTCTGTATGAGGCCATGTTTACGCAGTACAGCATCTGTGCAGCTCAAGTAAGGCATTCCTTCTTTCCTAGACTGACTTGCTACTTTTGGGGCTTATTATTGCATAAATGGTAGCTTGTACAAGAGTGCCTTGCTAAGTGTTTCTGAAATGAAGTTATCTCTCATCCAGATAAAAAGAATATGCTTTTCCTGTTTTGGAGTTCAGGTGTGTCCTCTTTTATAGCGGGGAGGGTCTGTTAAGGTCTCTTCACAAAAGCTGAAGTTGGTGGTCCAAAGTGAGGGTTTAAAAACCACAAGTGGCTAAACTGCCACACATTCTATAAAGCTGATAGGAGTGCATATCCACATGTCAGAACGTGCTGTACATTTGCTTTTTGAACCTTTCCAACTTGTGGGTGATGGTATCCCTGGCCTGGATTTTATACTGAAGCCTGCAACTGTATCAACTGAACTACTCTTAAACAGGCTTTCCTTATGTTAAATACTCTGAGAATACAGAATTGCTTTAACTGTAAGGCGTTATTTGTTTAGACACCTTTAACGAATTTAGGAGCCTAGTATGAAGTCTTTCTTGGAGGAACTTACTGTAATATGGTAGAGCTGATATGGCCAAATTGTTTATAGTATAGCTAAAAATCACTATAGGTTGTGCTGGATTGTAATCTTGTTCCAATCTGTAGACAACTATCATTCCTTTGATATAAAAGATAACCACCCATGCCAAAAAGGTCAGCATACACGTTGATTCCAAGTACTATTGTAACATTTGTGTGGTGGAGTTGTTTGCTTAGTTCTCAAATGTGCAATGACAGAGTGAAAACAAAATAAAAAAAAGTCTCTTCAGAGCAGATATTGAGGGATTTTTTTGTCTTAAAATACCAAAAGAAAGGGGTCATATCTGCATGCAGGAGGCAAGATTCTTTCAGAAGAGTGTTGGTGAGTTCCAGTGAGCAGAAGAGAAGTCTTGAGATAAAGCATCCCTTCTGTTACCTACAAGCAGGAACATGAAACTGGGAGGACAAACTGGAAAGGCAGCGTCTTGAGTAATCTATTGAATTGTCTAGGGTCTTAGTAGTTATCATCAGCATCTATGTTCTGATTCTCATCTTTTTTTCCAACTTCATTCCTAGAGTGTGTGACCAATCAGCTTGAGATAGGCTATCATATGCTTCACTGGAAGTTAAGGCAAATAAACGTGATAATATTATGGAAAGAATATTTCTCGCTTGTATTCCATATCTTTTAAATGTGGCTTTTGTTTCTTTAGTGACCCAAAAGGCATGACTGCTCTGTTATGACATGTTAATACATCAGTTTATATTATGTTCTCAAGAAAGGTGGTAGGCTAAGTAGTTTCTTTCTTCCTTTTAGATTTTAGTCACCAACCTGGATTTCCATGATGAACAGAAGCGTCGCAACTTAAATGGAACATTACATGAGCTTTTAAGGATGAATATTGTCCCTATCATTAACACTAATGATGCAGTTGTTCCACCTCCAGAGCCAAATAGTGATCTGCAGGGGGTAAATGTGGGTAAAGTATTGCAGTGGGGGGGCTCCTGCTTGCAGATGGTACAGCACTAATGTGTACTTGACTAATGCCCTAACTGGGGTCCTCTGAAGTCCACAGCAGGGAAACAAAGATGCAGAATTAGGATGTGGTTACAGGGTACTGGAAGACTGTGCTGACTTGTCCGTATTTGGCGTGTTACAGTGTTGTCGGGTGAAAGCAGGGCAGGTATTGTCTGCTCTGCCAAAAGCAAGCATGCTTAGTTTGGTTTTTCACTGAATAGTTGAAGTTGGAAGAGACTTTTGGAGGTCATTTAATCCAGCATCCTTGCTTAAAACCGCATCAGTTAGTGCCTCTTGCCCTGTCACTGGGCACTTAGGTGGAGAATGCAGGTACTGATAACACTGCTTGTCATTTTGATACCACTTTACTGCATTCCAAAAGCATATGTACTTTCACACAAAGATCATCTTTGAAGTTTCCTTTGAAGTGGGTGTGAACAAAGTAGCTCAGAGGGACTTGTTAGTGCTGAGGTAGATTGCTTGTGTACATTGGCTCCAAATATTTCTTCGTTCCTCCCGCTATTCAATGCTGCTGATATGCATGTGCATTGCAGGTGATTAGTGTGAAGGATAACGACAGCCTGGCAGCACGACTGGCTGTGGAAATGAAAACTGATCTCCTGATTGTTCTTTCAGATGTAGAAGGTTTGTGAGTAATTTCTTTAATTTCTTGTTTTAGTGAAGTAGATCAGATTGTCAAACCAACCTCTTTTCGTGTTTTATTGATCTTTTCAGTTCATGTCTTTTACAGGAACAATTGCAACATACTACATAACTCTTTAAGGCCTATACTCAATGCCAATGCTGTGGCATAAGCCAAAGACTGACACAGTGTTGAATTTGGGTGGGTGAGAATGCATGTGAACCTGAGACTTGTTCCAGAACCCAGAATACCACGTGTGCTATGGTACTTCTGCTAGCTTCTCAGAGTTGTATGATAGTCAGGAGTAGTATGCAGGATAAAAGCTATGTGTCTTGAATCAGGAGTATAAACCAAATACTGTTCTACAATAGTTTGTTTCTTCTTGCAGCAGGTTCTGTCAGTGAAGTATCGGTACGTTACAAGTCCTACTCATTGCTTTCCAGATACTGGAATCTTCCTAGCTTTTTCTGTCTCCCTGACTTTGGCTTACACTGCTCTACTCTTCTGAGCTGTGCTGTTGTGACATAAGCCTGTCACCTATGGATGATGAACTTCTGTTTCTAGAGAGAGGAGGGTAGTGAGTACAGACTCAGATCAATGCAGTCCACATCACCCAAGTCACATAGTCTTTTCATCTTCTCCAGATGGATTTCTTTCAGTAGATCCTGGACTTCGGCACATGCTTTAGGCCCTGAGGAGGAAGGAGGTGTCTTTCCATAAGCACAGTTTCTTTTAGCAGGTGCAACCAGGTTTCATCGTTGACCGTAGTTGAAATGCCTGTCTTAAAATGACTCATGAAAGCAATAGTCAAAACAGCTTGTAAAAAAAAAAAGCATTAACACCCAGCACACCCGTCCTCCAAGTTTATTCATTTAATGTGACAACTTGTTTATGGAAAGATGCGTGTCCTCTACTTCCCAAGCTATCAAGGATGGACACAGATAGTGTGTACTTGTGCTGTCTAATTTGTCATGGCAGTATTTGTTCACATAGAATTTCTGGGAAGTGTGGTAGTAGATTTGAAGTTTAATATGTTAGGTAAACCAAAGTGTCATGCAACTCCAAGCATAGTTACATAAAATTACTTGATTTTTAAAAATATTAATAAGAATATGTCTCTGTAGTGTTGTGTTCCTTCTTAGCAGAATTCAATGGTTACCCTTTTTACATATTTCTGAATTGCCTGTTTTCTCACTGTGCAACCCACCATTCAAGAATATCATCTGAGGCTTTGGTGAGGAAGACTATTCTTTGCCTGTTCAGCTGGGGGCTTGTGCATGTAAGCTCCCAATTTTGAACATACAAAAGCTGCAAACTGTCTCAGACCTCAGCCAAAACCTCCCAGCTTGAATGCTGCTATTCAGCATGTGATTTTTTGCTTTCTTCTTTCTTGGGCTTTCAATAAACCTATACCTCTTGAGTCTGCCCAAGTTAAGTGTTTTGTGCTTTCAATCTCACAAGAAGGGTTCAGTGCAAGTTTTCAATCCTATAAAGCGGAATACAGCTTTTTAGCCTCATGTTGGTTGTTTCTGTTGTTTCCTTTTCTTTTTTCCTTGGGTGAACTTTGGACATGAGGGTATATAACTGATTTTTATTTATTTCAGGACTCTTTGACAGCCCTCCAGGATCTGATGATGCAAAACTCATTGACATATTCTACCCAGGAGACCAGCAGTCTGTAACATTTGGAACCAAATCCCGAGTGGGAATGGGTGGCATGGAAGCCAAGGTAGAAATACGGAATATTTGCTTCGTTTTTGGAGAGGAAAGGGAGCTAGATGAGGTGCTTATGCTTTGTGCTGCTGTTCAGATGGATCTTGACAGGCTGCAGAAATTGGCAGGCAGGAACCTTAGGAGTTCA
Organism: Amblyornis subalaris; assembly: GCA_018881555.1. Classification (NCBI taxonomy): domain Eukaryota; kingdom Metazoa; phylum Chordata; class Aves; order Passeriformes; family Ptilonorhynchidae; genus Amblyornis; species Amblyornis subalaris. Next base: position 110,748 of record JACAXG010000415.1, read on the forward strand.
GTAAAAGAAAATGCTCAGTCTTATGCCCAGGGGACACTGGTAGGGGCTGAAGAGTTGACTGCCTTGAATGCAGGTTCTGGTAGACACCAAATGGAACGTGAGCCAGCAATAATGCCCTTTGGGCAGAACAGGCCAACAGCATCCTGGGTTGCATTAGAAAGAACATAGCCAGCAGGTTCAGGGAAATTATTACTTTCATCTACTCGGCACTAGTGAGACTGCATCTGTAGAGTTGTGTCTGGTTCTGGACACTGCAGTACAGGAAGGACATGCCATGCTACAGTGAAACCAACAGAGAGCCATGAATATGATTAAAGAATTGGAGTATCTGTCACACTTAAGAGAGGCTGACAGCTAGGACTGTTTACACGGGAAAAGAGAAGGTTTGTGTATAAATAGCTGAAGGAAGGGTTTAGAGAAGACAGAACCAGATTCTTCCCAGTGGTATCCAAGGAGCAGACAAGAGGCCATGGGCACAGACTGAAATACAAGTGATTAAACTGAAATGTAAGAATTTTACAGTGAGGTTGCTGAAGCGCTGGAGCAGGTTGCCAAGAGAGCCTGTGGACTCTGTTTGGAGATGTTCAAAACCTGACTGGGTGGTGTCTTGAGTATCTTGTTCTAGTTGACCCTGCTTTGAGCAGGCAGTTGAACTATATGATTTCCAGAGATCCTTTCCAGCACCAGCTATTCTTGAGTACCCTGAAATGGCATATGGATTCCATTAGCTTTTCTTTTAGGTCTATGTGAATTGAAAAGAGAAAGTAATGAATTACACTCCAGAAGTTCGTAAAATGTGACATTTGGAACTGTATTAAGTTGGTGTTTTAAATTAAAATAAGAGTCAGTCCTCAAATCTTTCTTATGTGATAATTCAAAGACTTTGGGAATCCCTGTCTCTTAAATCTGATATGGTACCTCCCTCTCCTTTCTGAGTTTGTACATGTACTGTTTGCTTCTGAAGAATATAGTGGTGGAGACCAAGTACTTTAGTTTTTGAATGCAAGATTAGTAGAGGTGGAAGGGCTGATAGCTTTTAGTGCTGTGTACAGTCAGGTGCTCTCAGTATTCATTGTTGTGAGTACATAAACATGGGTGTGTTGTGAGACTTCAGCATATGCCTCTCATGAGGCTGAGATACACACTACTGTAGTATTAATTGCTGCAGGTTTCCACAGGATGTATCTGGAAAGTTGTCTGTAAAAACTGAAGTAGATCTTGACTAAACAGGAAAAGACCAAAGTAAAATTCTTCACAGTTATCTTATTATTTATTTTCTTTTCTGAAGAATCAGTTAAGGCACACTTAAATATCAGAGAATGGACTGGAAGGTGGCAAGGGGAGGCATTTGTAACTATGGGATGTACAGAGCTTATTCAGAAATTACTTTCCCTTATCTGGCTTCTAGGATAGTTTAAACAATTCCAGGTATGGAAGGAAAAGCTGCCAAGATCAGAGAGTACTTTTATTGTAAAAGTAATAATCTTTAAAAGTTATTTGTTGTCTTTTGAGTCACATAGAGGCAAACTGTGATGCAGGTGTTGTAACAAAAATTTGCTACAGTTGAGAAGGTAGGTGACATTTTTGGAAAACTGTAACATCAATAATAGAAAACAGATGGTGGCTCAAAGAGAAAATCTCGATTTTCAGCATGAAATTTGAGCAAAAATGAAGCAGTTTATGGTTTTTTGGTAGTCGACTTTGATGTGATAGGCCTAGCTGACATTTGTGTCTCATAGTGAATGTGGACTATAATACTAAATTGTAGAACCATATTAGGAAAGCATAGAAGTGAGGAAGCAGAGAAGCTTTTGCAATTAAATAAATGACACATAATTAAATACAGTAGTGGATAATACTGCCCATACATTGATTGAAAAGAAATGAAGGAAACCACTGGCAGTACCTCTTCAGCAGGTAGCACCTTGGATTTGAGTTTGTGCGGTTTTTTTATTTTGGCATGAAGCAATGAAATGTTGAAGGAGGGTAGATCTTAGAGAAATCATGTTGTGCTCAAGTATGTGGAAGGAGGTTAATCTTAGGACTAATCAGTAAATGAGGATTTCAAAGGACCCTTACTAATAAGCTAATCCTGCTATAAACTTAGCATACTGTAGGAGGACCAAGCAAATATTCCATCGTTGAAATTCAGAAATCCTTAAGTGCGTTGAATGCCCTTTGAAAGCATAAGCGATCAATCTGGAGATCAAAGTGGGCCAAGAAGCCTTGTTGAGAGAGGTGATTCAAAGAACAAATGACTCTCTTGGAACTGGCTCTGTCCTTTCCTGTAGGTGAAAGCAGCTCTGTGGGCCCTGCAAGGAGGCACCTCTGTAGTGATTGCAAATGGAACCCACCCAAAGATCTCAGGTCATGTCATCACAGATATTGTGGAAGGGAAAAAAGTTGGAACTTTTTTTTCAGAGGTAAAACCTGCAGGTGAGTACAGAGGTAATGTATACCTTGAGAGTTGTAGAGATTTCTTGAAAAATTAAAGTTAAAATTTATCTAGACCTGTGCAATAGCTGGGAAATCACTCTCCGCTTGAAAAATGGATTTCGAAAGGTCTTTGCTAAAGTAAGGATAGAAACTGCTGAATTCCCCGCTCTTCTTCCCTCCAGCTGATAAACTGCTGGATCAGACTTGCATTTGAAGAATGCAATTAGTAGAGTACAAATTTTGCCTTTTGTGATCTTAGGAGTTATCATCAAGTATCCATGATTTCAGTGTGAAAATATGGACATAGAATGTGCTGCTGAACTAAGGAGTGTTCAGGTTTATTTTTTATCATAAGCTTCTTTTATGACTCAGTCTTTTGGTATGGTAGATAGGAATGTTTTCCTGCCACTGCATTGCTGGAACTGTGCAACAATTGCTGGATAAAATCAGACCAAAGATCCGTGACCTTGGCAGAACAGATACTGGAGTGATACTTTTGACTTGCACTTTAAGCCAAGTGAATTTCTTTGTGTATAATAATCCTTAATAGATTTCTTTTATGAATATGTCAAATCATCCTTTGAACCCACTCGGTGTCATTATGGTCAAGAGCCTTTTTGGTTAGCACCACTATAATTAATTGGTATCAGCAGTAAAGCTTATGATCTTATGATCCCATTCTGAGTCACTTAGAAATACAGCAAATAGCAGAAGTTCATCCCTGTGGACTGTTGTGGTGTTTACTCCAGTCGTCTCTTTGTCTTCTATCTTCCAAAAACCACACTTTGGAAATTCAAGTAACTTTTAAAAATCAACCATATCTGCTTACATACATGCCATTCTTCTCAACACTAAAAAATGCCATACTTTGTAAAGTATGACGTCACTTCAAAAAGCTGTTTTAAGATGTCTTGAATAAGTCTAATTAATCATATGTCCACAAGTTCTTTTATTACACTTCCCACTATACCTTGTTATAATTTATACTCTGGCAATTTCCATGGGACCCTTCTTAAATGGAAGTTGGGTTGTGTTTATCACTTTCAAGTCACCTGGTTTACAGGCTATTTCAGGAGAGTTGAAAATGGCAACTTAGTTTATGCATGAGCTACTTGTGAATTCTTTGCAGAAATGCTATCTGAACATGATGTCTTGAAATAGAAACACAACCTGTTTTTTATAATTTCAACACCTTCCTTCTAAAATGCATACCAGGAGAGACAGAGGGAAAGCAATTTTTCTGTAAGCTGTTACTAGGAATGCATACATTCCTCAGTTGGATGCTTAAACTTTGAAAAGTTTGCCTCTTTTCTTTAAGTAGCCTACTATGCCCTAGAGACTTAGCTATCCTGTTGTTCTTTTGCCCTTTGTCAAGTCTTTTTGATACATGGTGCACACTTGTTATGACAGAGTCAGAGTCTTTGTGATGACTCTTAATGTAGGGACCATAACAGTATTTTTGTGTCAGGTACAGACTTTTCTCTCTTAGCATAACATTTTTCTTGAATTTGTCTGTTTAAAACTGTACCCGCTTTCATGCTCTGAACAAAGAATTGGAAGATTGAAGGCCTAGTGCTCACTTCTGCCTATGCTGTTACTTTTTCTGCATAGCATATTTTTGGGGTTTTTTACAGGCCCTACAGTAGAACAGCAGGCTGAGATGGCTCGAGCTGGTGGCAGGACCTTGGCGGCTCTACAGCCTGAGCAGGTGACAGAACGATATGGCCTATTTGTTAAGACTCTGCATGTCTGGCAAGTTTTACAACACGAATTTATAACATAAGTGGGCCCCTTGGGACAAGAATCTATTATTTGTGTGCCATATGCATAATTTGTATTGTAGCATGCTTAAAGATGAGAAAAGCAAAAAGATCATATACCTCGGGGCTGTGAAATAATATGTGCTTTCATGTGGGGTTTTTAAAAATTTTGGTAGCATCAAAAAACAAACAGGAATTAATTGTGATCAGAGCTGCTGAAGAATTGACTGGAATCACTTGCTCCATTCACATCTGTGTGGAGTTCAGCATTCAACATGTGTACAAAATCAGAGCTCTAGACAATTGCCGCTCTGCAGATGGGTGGGTATGATGTGGCACAAGGTGTTCTTAAAGGAAGGACATATGAGTTCGGTGAAGAAGAGTGGGCAAGGAAAACAAGATAATGGAAAGCAAGGTAAAGGTTGAAGCAGTGTTTGGTCTTACTCTTCAATATGATGCAGGCTAGAAAAACCAGCTGGCCAAGTATTAGGAGAGTTAAGATGGTGAGAGGATGTGGTCAGCATAAACGGACTCTAGGGACTAGATGTCAAATCGCCTGGACTTTGAGTAAGAAGTAAGTTCAGAAACTGTTTTTGCTTTCAGAGAGCAGAGATTATTTATCGTCTTGCTGACTTACTAACAGACCAGAGAGAAGAAATTCTCTTGGCAAACAAAAAGGACTTGCAGGAGGCCGAAGATAAAGGTAATATTTCAAATCCTTCCACGGTAATACTATCATCTTGAACCTCTCTGAGCCTCAAGACAAATGAGCCGAAGTAGAATCTCCTGCCACCTGGGATTGAGTGGTATGGCTGACACAGATTAGTGAACCCAGGACTTTGAGAGCTTGTCAGTGTAAACGGTAGCTGCTTCCTTCATTACATAAAACAGATGCCTTCATCAGAGAAGATATTGAAGCAGTGCAAAGCACCAAGTAGTGTATTGTTTAAAAAAAAAAAGAAAAGGAACAAATATCTCTGTTACTGTCACGCATAAAATGGTATTTTCTGGGCTGGTTAATGTAATGTTTGGTTCCTGAAGGGAAGGCTTTCATCTCTACACTTAAAGTGATGCTCTCCAAAGAGAACCGTGTCCCCTTCTGAGTGAGGAAGGTTCGCTTCAGGTGGCTCAGATGAAACCCATTCTTCTGTGTTAGATTGATGCATTCACTGAGAAGCTGGAATTGAGATGTGTACATATTGGCATAGCAAATATATGAAGAGGACACATCATGAATTGTAATACTCTGTGGAAGATACCACTGACCAGAGTATTTAAGGGGACATTGCTGGGTTAACTTATTTTCTGAAGTGTTCAAACTAGAAAATTCAGGCAGTTCTTGCCCAGTCTGCACAGAAATGCTAGGCATGTATCTGTGCTTTGGTGTTTCTGTTTGTCAAACAGAAGGATGACATCACTGCCCAGACCTTCAAGAAATACTGCAAGGGTAGAAATTTGTAAGAAATTGAGTCATGCATTCAGTATTTGAAATAGGACAAACCTTACCTTTGTGGATGTTGCTGTTACTTCATGTACAAAGCATTAAACCACATTAATTGAAAATGTGGTGGGTGAAGTTGTCATCATATTTGAGGAGTTTTATTGTGACTACCAGATTTAAGGCTGTGCATTTTTAATCTCAGGTAGGTTGCTTGCTAGGGTGTGGGAAGTACCTGAATTTTCCTTAGGTTCAGCACTTGTTCAAGTCACTTTTGCTTGAGCCTAGGCAGGCCAGTCTATCTCCAGCACCACTTTTTCTTTCTTTTAGGGAGATTGGCACTCCCTTTGTTGAAACGCCTAAGTCTGTCTACTTCAAAGCTGAACAGCTTGGCTATTGGTCTGCGTCAGATTGCAGCATCCTCGCAGGACAGTGTCGGCCGTGTAATTCGACGAACTCGAATAGCAAAAGACCTGGATTTGGAGCAGGTGACAGTGCCAATTGGTGTCCTTCTCGTGATCTTTGAGTCTCGTCCTGACTGTCTTCCACAGGTATGTAAGGAAGGCAGATTACACTGTTGGGTATTTCTGTTGGCGAGCAATCAAGAGACTGCAAGAAGTCTTCTTCAAAGGACTCTTGCTTGGAGTCATCTACAATTGATTTTGTTGGCATCCCTATTTTTTATTCAGAGATATTTTCAGAACTTGCTTCTGCAGGGTTAAGTTAATCAGTCCTGGGTTTTTTTGTTCGTTGTTTTTTTTGGTTGGGTGGGTGGGTTTGGGGTTTTTGGGGGGAGGAAGGGCAGTGGTTTTTGTTTTTAAATCTGACATATAGAAGGAGTTACCTTACATTCAGATGGTGCAGTTTTTGCATGTGTCTTAACAAATGTACGTTCAGTGCTCAACTCACAGCGTGGGAGGCTCCTCTCAACAGCATACACTTGTTTTATCTGACCATGCTGTACACAGCTGAACTGCAGGCTGGGATTAAACAGAAACTGTCTAATACAGTTGCTAGTAATTAACTGTAGCTGTTAGGAATACACGATTTAAAAAAATTGAAAAAGGCTGAGCACAGAAAACACAGAAGTTCCAGGCTTTGAGTGGTCCATTCTGTACTGCAACTGCTTGTGTGCAGTGAGGTAGAATGTTAGCTTTTCCTCAGTTGCAGTGAGATGGTATAAAGAAGAGTGGTGTTCTAAGTTCTTAAGTGCTGAAGTTGCTGGAAGGGCTAGTTGCTGGAAATCTTGAATGATGTACTGTAAGTGAATGTCATTTTTCTTGTGCCAGGAATAAGGCAGGTACCTTAAGGGCAAATGCCTTCCTCTGCAGCGCTGTGTGGGAGTATTGCTGTGAGTAAATGCTGTTATAATGCATGAAAATATGGGTGCTGAACTAATGTTGCAGAGGCAACCTTGATCTTACTGTCTAACTCCCAACTAATTTACTGAGCAACTGAAATAAGTTTTAAAAAGAAAACAAAAAAATCTTGATTACCAACATTTCTTCCCACAATTAACATTAGGTATCTAGGAAGATTGATTGAGGAGTTCTCTAGCATATGAGCAGGTGTTTGAGAAGGAAGTTATGGGTACAGCCACTTTTAAGAGGAAGTGAGGCTCAACCAGCGGACAGCCTGGTACTGCATGCCAGAATTTTGTGAGTGGTCCCCATTTCACACTGAAAAGGAGTATGCTGTAGGAAAAGTTCTGTGAAACAAAAAGGCACTAGTCTCCTTTGTCTACCAGCTCTGGTCATTACAGATAACCAGTGTGTTACCTTGTTGCATTCTAGTCTGTCTTCCTGGACTTCAGCCCAGGTCTCTTGCCTTGCAAGCTGATGTCTTCCTCTTTCTCTTTGCTCTATCTTAAAACTTACACCAGAATGACTCCTACTGGCTTCCCTGCCCTGCCTCCCCTTCCCCCGCTTTGTTTTACAGATTTGAGATAGCTTGTCTTGGTAGTTGCTTTGCTTCGTGCCAGCCTTCTGTCCTCATACTCACATCACAGGTTTCCTGATGCAATTGCAAAGGATCATCTTTGATACCTCTACATTTGAATTGCATGATTTCTGTCCCATGTTGTACCTGATAGTAGGATGGTCTCTGAGTGCAGAGGAGCAGTTCCCTCCTCTTAGTTTATTACTGCATCTCATACTTGTTTGGGTTAAGATTTAATAAGCTTCTAGTGAGCATGTACAAATAGCATGTTTGCCCCTAATACTTACAGGGCGAAATTGCAAGCATCCTTCACAGACTGTTTCGTATAGATTCCACCAAATCCAATTGTTGCTCTTGAAGTATGGTCATGCTCTACTATTCCTAGAAGAGACTGAACCATTTTGAAACCCCTTATCTTTTGTTCTATTTTTAATCACAAAAGTTCTTGACTTTTGTGTCTTAGTTCTTGGTATTTTTTCCTTTTCATTTTTTCAAACCACGTCAAAACCTTTTTTTTAATCTTATGTCTCTTTATTTAAATAAGATTATTTGTTTAGTTTTTCCTTGTGATACTGATCTGGAGGGGCAGATACTTAGTACTTTTAAAATACAATCAGACTGCTTTTTAATGTCTAGTTCTATAAGTTGAAAAGACACATGATATTTATGTAAGGCAGACTTGCTAGACTGTTATACTTCAGTGTGTTTTTCTAAAGTGCTTCTTATTTTTCAATATTCTTTTCAAATGAGGTAGAATATCAAGCATTGTGATTGTTATTACCCATTTGATATTAGAAGGGGAAAGATGTATCTGGCTGGTTTAACATTTTTCTCGATGAATCAGGATCTAAAGTGTGCCACCAAGCTAACTTCTTGTTAGGTGTAAGCCTGGCTAATTTTGGCATCAACATCTCAACAATGTACAATAGATACTCTAATGTGAGTGCAGCTTTGGTGATGATACATACAGGTGATGATAATGATATGTATAATCTTTCCCAGAAGATAGTAATACAGCAAAATAACTTAAATTACTGAATTTGTTTATTCAAAAGATTCTGGAGAGGAGGTGATTTTGTTTTCTAAAGGAGTGTGTGCTTTTTAAATTTTTTTTAAATAGGTGGACAAATTGTGAGGCCATTGTGAATGAAATTGGGATGAGGAATACAAAAAGGGATACGAAAGTAAACTAAGTCTTGAAAAAGAGCTTTATCACGTCTGACATACTCCTAGGTAGAAAAAACCAAAAACCTCTTCTGTTGCTGGACTTAAATGGTTAAAATCTAACACCTTAAACAGAAGGGCAGCAATATGTGTCAGTTTCTTCTGGTGATAAACATGGAAGCAAAGATGATGCTGGGCCTATTGTCTCAAATATTTTTTCTCCACTCTTAGAACAAGTGTTGTCTGTCTATGACTTCTGCTTTAGATAGCATGATGAAAATGTTCCTCCTGATGAAAATGTTTTTCCTCTTCGTAGGAAGAGCTTATTAACCAGAATGGTTAGGGACAAGAGTTCTTGCTCCTAAAATTATTCCCCTTGTGCCCACACAGCTACCCAATTCATATCAAACCCTATGTCCAGAGTTTCCTCTAACTTGTTCACTGTTGTTTCCCCTTGGCAACAGTACTCTGAAAATTCAAGTTTGTTCCTGAAACACTAGCACATTTAATTTCTGGAGTTAAATGTGCTGCTGCTTGTAATGATTTTTTTGAGCCATAAAAGGAAAACTGTAGATTAATATTGAGTAAATCAACAGAACTAAATATCCTGGTTTTATTTTGTGGGTCTTATTCTGACAGAAGAACCAGATTACATTTAAGGTGTTTTTTTTTTTCCCTGAAATAAACTCCTTTGACAGGTGTCTGCTTTGGCCATAGCCAGTGGAAATGGCTTACTACTTAAAGGAGGGAAAGAGGCAGCACATAGCAACCAAATCCTTCATCATCTGACACAAGAAGCACTCTCCATTCACGGAGTCAGAGATGCAGTCCAGCTGGTAAGTGCCTAGAGTTAAATCAACTATTTCTTTGCTATGGTATGTATAAAAAGTGTGGGCAAAACTTGAGAGTTCAAACTGTAAACTGTATTGCAACTCCACAGGTGAACACAAGAGAGGAAGTAGAAGATCTCTGCCGTTTGGATAAGCTGATAGATCTTATAATTCCACGTGGTTCATCACAGCTAGTCAGGAATATCCAGAAAGCTGCTAAGGGAATCCCAGTGATGGGACACAGCGAAGGGATCTGTCATGTGTATGTTGACACGGATGCCAGTGTTGAGAAGGTCACGCGAATAAGTAAGCTGTGGGAGGGTGACTTGAATCTCATGGGTGTTATTGAACTTTGGAGTATGCAATGTAGTTATGGTAATTTATAATGCATATACTATTCAAAATCTTTGTTGTAAATGTTACGTAACCAATTGTCTACCCTTGAACCTTAGTCAGAGACTCAAAGTGTGAATATCCTGCTGCCTGCAATGCTCTGGAAACTCTGTTAATTCATCGAGACTTGCTGAGAACCCCGTTGTTTGATCAGATCATAGACATGTTGAGAGTAGAACAGGTTAGTCACTCATACTTGTGTTTTGTTTTATGGGTTTTGGTTTTTTGTAACACTTTAGAAGCATTTGGTCTGGCTGGTGGAGCCCTGTTGATGATGGCATAACACTTCAGTTACCCATATGTGTCTTTGTACACATAAATGAACTTTGCTTCTCCACACAGTGTCAGGTTTTTCTGTAGAAATGATCTGAAAGCAGCTTATTTGGGACAGCTACAGGCTGTTACTGGGATACAAATGCCTTGTATATAGCAAAAATAATCTTCTGCCTTAGAAGAGCATATACACAACTCTTTCTCTACCCTTTCAAATTCACCCAGATGCAAAGCCTCTTCTTCCTGAATCTATTCATTTAGCTTCTTACCCAAGTGAATTCCCTTCCTGTTTTTATCCTTTCTGAATTTGCTTCATACATGTGTTTTTTAAAATTTTCCTCTTGCATGCCATTTATTCCCACCCATTTCCTCTCCTGGCATGTCAAAGGAACATCAAAAGGCCAGTATTCTAATTAGTTGTCTAGACATGAGCAATGTTTTTTCAGTAAAGGTAGCAGAAATGCATGAGGAAGAAATATCCATGAAGTAGTATGAATTGCACATAAATCAAGGGTTTTCACACAGCACCGTGTATTTGACAAATAGTGTGTACAGGCAGTGATTAATGCAGGATAGAGAGGTCATACATTTTGATGATGTTAAAAGGGTTATCGTAAAAGAAGCTGATAGGTAGTCAGAAGCAAGTTCTCAATGTTTGGGGTTTTTTTTAATGTCTTATTTGGTTGTTTCTTGGGAAGGGTAGAGTGCAGGACAGATGTTGTATTTTGGATGGGAGGAATGTGAGTATTAGTGCATTTCCACCACCACCCACCCAGCTCCTAAAACAGTGGGGAGGATATTACCTCTGTCTAATCTGACCTGACAACAAGAAACATGCAAATATTGGGCAGGATTATGCAATTAAAGTAATTTATAGTTGCACAAGAAAACGCTGGTTTACAGGTATCTTCTTAAAAGCCTTCACATTTAGTAGACTTATGCCTTATTTTCCATTAATGCCTGTCTTGTCAAAATTTCTTGTGTTTCATTTACGTGGGATTTCTGTGCTGTATGTTCTAAATTCTCTCTCATTGTTTAGGTGTATCGCCTGCTATGATTAAACTCAGAGGTTGATACTGTGTTAAAATCTCTTTTATAACAGGTGAAAAATATCCGTGTGAGTTTTCTTGGGTTTGGGCCCAGTAACTCCTTTGTGTCTGAGATGTGCTTCAGAGAGGGCTGGTATCAGTTCATAAAGTAAAAGGATAAAAGCCAGTCAAGATCTTAAGACTTCTGTAGATGCAAACTTGGAAGCATTCCTTTAGTTATTCTCTGCATTGCAGTTGCTTTCTTAAAACAAAGGCTGGCTGCAGTATTTTAGCTGTTTTCCCAGCACTAGTGTTGTATTAGACTTCTCTGCCTGATGATTAAGTGATGCGATCGCTTTAAATAATTTCGAATGAATGAGGAGGTTGTCATAGTAGGTAGCCAACCTAGGATGTCAGCTGTAGTACCGTGTAGCTAGTTCACCTATCTGCCAAGTTTCCCAAAGTATAGGTGTATTTTTCTTACACTGCATGCATGTTGTGGGTTAACTCCAGTTAGTGGCTAAGCACTATCCAGCTGCCTGCTCATTCTCCCCTGCTCCAAGTGGGACAGGAGGAGAAAATTAGAGCAAAAGCAAGGAGCCTTGTGGATTGAAAGACAGCTTGATAAGTGAAGGAAAGAGCAAGAAGAAAGGGAACAAAGAGGAGGAGAAAAACCCAAATAAAAAGTAAATCCCTAAACAAAACAAAAAACCCACCAGCCCCCCAAAGCACCCACAAGTGAGGCAAAGCTAATTACCTGCTGTCTGACACAAACAGACCAATGCCCAGTCAGTGTCTGAGAAACGCCTACCTTCTTCAAAAACCCCCTTCCCTCAGTTTGTATTGCTGCGCATGACATTATATGGCATGGAATACCCCTTTGGTCAGTTCCAGTCAGCTGTTGGCTGTGTCCCCTCCCAGCTTCCTGCACATTCCCAACCTTCTTGCTGGGGGACAGAGTAGGGGGGTAAAAGACAAAGCCTTGATGCTATGTAAGCTCTGTTCAGCAACAGCCAAAACATTGGTGTGTTTTTAACACTGTTTTAGTCACAAGTCCAAAACACAGAACCACAGGGACTGCTGTCCATCCCATATCGAGTACAAGAAGCCACACTTTCACCTGGAAGACTCTGTTATGGTCAGTAGCACAAAATGTTTCTGGTATTGCAGGTGAAGATTCATGCTGGGCCAAAGTTTGCATCTTACTTGACATTCAGCCCTTCAGAAGTGAAATCTCTGCGCACAGAATATGGGGACCTGGAATGCTGCATTGAGGTGGTGGACAGCGTTCAAGAGGCTGTTGAACATATCCACAAGTATGGAAGTTCTCATACGGATGTTATTATCACAGAGAATGGTTAGTGACCAGGCTCCTTCCTTAAGCTGCTGTTCTGGTTTGACTGCTAATTCGTGGTCTTAGAGTCACTAATTACATTGTTGTAGTTCTTCTCTTGGGTCTGTGCCAGTTTGAAACCTAACTAGAGCTGTGCCAAGACAAAGGTTGACTCTCCAACCAAACCAAGCTCAGAACTTCTGAGAATCGGCTGCAGTAAGGTCATGTTGATCTGCAGCTGGCCAGTGTGAGTCAAGCAGGCTTCTTTTTCTGTACTTCTTGCTGAGCTTAAATGCGTGTCACTAAAAGGCACGTGTTTGATACCATAACCCCCCTGCCACAGGACCTGGTGCACTAGTGATTTATACTGGAAATAGAATTGCTCTTGAGTGTCTGTCTTGTAGCCAAGGGCTACTGACCTCCAGTTCACAGACTTGCATGTGGTATTCCTGCATTGTAGTTCCCAAATAATACCTGCAATAGCAATTGAGTTTAGGATTTTTCATTATCTGGAACAGTTCCATGCTTGAGACTAATGGAGAGCTGACTGTAGTTTAACTGTCTCAGTCTGAATGACAAATGCTGTTTGGGGCAGATGTTCTTTTTCCCTGGTCATGCAACTAAATCCCTCTTGGAAGGTTCTAAACTGAACATAGTTAGAATTAGACATCTTTTTGTTTTCTTCTAATCTTTGCAAGCTTGTTCTAACATTTGCAATTGTGTCTACTTGGTAAGCATACTGGGAGGAAAGTATAAATGAGCATGGCTTAGCCCAGTTTAAATACGGTCTGATAAGGTTGCATATGAAAGTTGTATTGTTATACCTGTTCACTGTTTTATGTTGTGTTTATTGGAATACATGATCATTCTGTATGTAATGGATTTTATTTTTGTCTCTGCTTCTTTCCCAGAGAAAACAGCAGAGTTCTTCCTCCAGCATGTGGACAGCGCTTGTGTTTTCTGGAATGCCAGTACCCGATTCTCTGACGGCTATAGATTTGGACTTGGTAAGAGGGAAAATATCGCAGGGATGTGACTGCAGAATTTGTTGGGGTGTGACAAGTGTTGCAGTATGAACCCTGAAAGCCAAGATTAGTCTCTTATCTTACCGTCTAATAAAAGGTTTTCAGGAAGGGTACTGTATGAAAAGTTGAAGCCTAGACATTTCATCCACGCAAAGATGTTTTGGATCCTTCGAAGCTCTATTCAATCACAATAAAGTATGCTGCATAGTGATAGAACAATGGGATGTGAAACTGCTGAACAGTTTTCCTTTTGTTTCTCTTTCTAATGATGCTGTAAAGAATGCAATGCTTCGGGTCCTGCTAGGCAGACTGAGCTGCTGTCCAGTGTGCCAGTCCTGCAGTTTTGAGAATGAAGGGCAGGAACCAAACTGGGGATCAGTTGCTTAAATAAACAGGTGCACCTACTGTGAATTGCAGAACACAAGGGAAACATTCTTTCATGAGGCAGAAAATCGAAAGTCTCCACTACATGCTATTACTGTGTCAGCTGAAACATTCAGTGTTCCATATGATTAAAAAATTCTAGTTAAGGTCTTGCAATATCTCCTCAATGTGATAAAAAAGGATGTAAGAACATAATCTTTACTAATTTAGCTTTTTTTTTTAAGGATTAAGCTCTTAGATCAGTCTAAGATCAATGTAAGAGATACCGCTCTCACTTGCCTCTTTCTTTCTGAAAGTAACTGTAGCAGCTAGACGTATAAACATTACATTTTATAATGTAATAGTTAACTCCTCTAGCTTCTATATCAGGTAAACAGGACTGGTATTTGGGGAAGAGCAGAGAATGGCAGGTCCCTGAAAGGCAGGCAGTTTTTTTACATAGAAGTGCAAAACTGTTTAGTATGAAGTGAATATCACCAGAGGATTAACAACCTTTATCTTGGCTGTTTCCTACAGGTGCTGAAGTGGGAATTAGTACTTCACGTATCCACGCACGTGGACCAGTGGGAATTGAAGGACTCTTAACTACAAAGTGGTTGCTGAGGGGAGACAATCATGTTGTTTCTGACTTCTCAGAGCATGGGAGCATGAAGTACCTTCATGAGAGTCTCCCTCTCCCTCAGAGAAATGCCAACTAAGAACGTTGGGGAGAAAACCCTGGGGTATAATTACTTCCTGAAGATGTTCAGGCTTCAAGATAATCTCTGGTGAAGGAGTTTATTTTTCATCTTCAGAAACATTGTCTTTGGTCATTGTGCAGTACAATGAATAGAAAATGATCCCATCAATGAGATTTTTTTTTCCCCCCTCTTTCAGTTTCCTTAGATGGTATCTGCAAACTGACCTCACTTCTACCAGAGACAGATTTTTTTCAAATCATATAGGTAACATAAGGAAGGATTTCTGTATCTGCTAAATTCTTTTTTTTTATCCCAATGCTCCCTGTATGAAATACATTTTGGTGGTGGAGCATAGTTTTTTTTTTCATAAGTCTTTGTCTTATTCAAATATCTGTTCTGGAGAACAGACTCAGTAGTTTTGGTTTTTTTCTTCAGTCTTATGATCATGGCATCTCTTCAAAGCCAGAAAGCTTTACGCTTACTTTCTTTGTATTTGTTCAGTCTTGAGATAGGGGGACGGATGTTCCAAATATATAGTAAGCTTTTGACCAAGAAACCTTTTTATATCTAATTCTTTGTATTGTTGACTATTGTAGATAAATAATATAATTGTCTGTTCATTAATTTTGTTACTTATTTGTACCAAAGGTTTACTTTTCTTCGGTTTTATATAAAACTTACTCCAACAGCACTTCGGCGATGGCTTGTCCGGAATGAAGCTCTGGCTCTGCATAAACGCTTCCCTCGGTGCACGGCTGTCCTGCTGCACGGCTGGCGGCCGGAGCTCCCCACCGGCTGCAGGACGCCCCAGTGCGGCACCGGGGGGTCTCGATGCGGCACCGCTCCTCCAGGGCGTTTCCTTTCCCGCCTCCTCTCTCCGCYGCTGTCCTGGCATGGGTGGTGGACGCGCCGTGCTCGGGATCCCGTGCTACTGCACCCCTTTTTCCGGTCACAGGGCCGTCACGGCGGGGCGCGTCGCCCCTCCGAGCAGATGCCGAGGACTCACGGACATGGGTGAGGCGAGCGAGATGCCTCGGTAGGCGTGGATGGCTCCTGGTTGCTGAAGGTGACACGACAGGGGAGTTCAGATCGACACCAGGGGGTCACGACGCAGAAGCCGCGAGGGGGGCTTTGCCCAGCCGTGAGAGCCGTGGTGCCGTCGCGATGACGGGAGGTGCGTGCGCTCAGCCGCAGGTACACGGACAGCCGGCACTGGGCGGACCCCGGAGAAGGGCGGTGGTACTGAGGCTCGCCTGCCCGACCTTGCTAGCGAGTAACAAGGAAGCGGGCTTCAGACCCCCGTTCCTCTGAAGTGAAGGTGAGGGATGGGTGCTGAGGCGGGAGGGCTCCAGGGGGAGGGGGCAAAGTTGGGAATTGCAAGGAAGGGTTTTAAAGCCAGTGTAGGGCAGAGAGCTGTGCAGGAGCAGTTCCCTTGGAGCATGTCAAGGGAGCAGGTTAGTCCTCGGCATGATGCCAGCATGTGCCAGGCAAGGCAGTTACAGCATGTGTCTGTGTTGTGTAATCTCTGTAGTCTGTCTTCTGCATTGTATACTGTACCTTCCTAGAGTCTTGATGTCTCCATAGCTCTTAGTGATCAGTAGGCACCTTGGTAGCCCTCCCGAGAGTCCCAAGCACATTGCCACATTAGCATAGCGCATGTTGAGCCTTTCTTGTCTTGTAATTATAGCTTAAGCTGTGGATCTGTCTGGTGTCTGTCATATTGTAGATATTTCTGGGCGATCATCTTTCATGGTGGTGAGCCAGGTGGCACCTTCAGCTCCTCTTCTGTGAGTTCTCTTTTGACAGAGTTGTCTTCTGGGCTTGCATCCCTGTGTCCATAATAGTCTTATGTCTTAAAACTCAGCTTCTCGCTTATGCATCATTCTGGTTTTCATGGCTCTCATTGGTTGCAGCAGTCACCACTTTCTGGGGCTGCTGTAGAGCACCTGCACTTGTCATGGCACTGTGGGACCTCTGTGCTGGTGGCATATTCCCAATGGGAGTCATTCTCACTCATGCTCTTATGGTATCTCACAGTCACGTTTTTTGCCGTGTTGGCCTGCGTTTAACGTTGGAGCTGCCCTGCCCAGGGGTGTAGCAATACAAAAGACAGGGGTAGCACAGCTTTAGGGTGGTGTGGTAGTTCCTTGATCTGTCCAGATTCTTTTGGCAAAGACCATACAGTTCATCTCTGAGCTATAGACAGCTGGCACAGTTATGTTCATTGTCTTTTGCGGGTGCCAGGCTCTGGCTTTCAGAGAGCAGCAGTCTGTGTGGTAGTGGAGTGGGATGAGTCTTGAATGTTCCTTGGCTTGTACAGGCAGGGCTCAATATCTGGGTTCTCTTCTTTTAGCTATGTTAGTATAGAGTAAGCTAGAACTGGACAAAGTCACCCTTTGGTAGACGTTGTCATTAATTTCAGAGACAAAATGTGAAGTTCAATGCTCAAGTATTTCTAATGAAGTTTTAAAGCCTACAGACTTTAAAAGCCCTACAGGCTTTTTAGATAAGGTAAAATCTCTACTCTCTTTAGCTGCCCAGTTGCCCGATGAATTCTTTTGTCAAAGCCTGGAATGAAGTTATTTTTCAAGGTTTGGAAAAAAGTTAAAATATGATTTGTGTCGAGTGTTAGGGAATGAGAGCACTGATCAGGTTTTACCTAACCGTCAAGGTTAACAGAAAATTTCAAAGTAAATATTTTTTTTTAATTCCAGTTTCCTTTGCAAGTGCCTCGTCTTTTCATCCAGGAAAACACTGTTTAGTAGATAGAAAGATGCAATTTTTCCATGTTGTGTAGACAAAATGGAATCCTCTTCAGAGTTTCTAGTCTCTTACAGACTCAGACACCCTGGGAATTAATATGTGGGTGATATTGCATAACAGTGTAGAACATTTCACTGCAGGTTGAAATCGTGTTAATATTATTGGAGTTCTCTGATGAAGGTCTGGTCAATGTAGTTTCCTAAGTCAGCTGTGATTTCTAAAGATCTTACAAGATGATAGGTTAAAAAAGGTGTGAGTATGTGGAGTGTTTTATACTGCAGGTATTTAATGCCAGAGACAAAATTGTGCCTAGTCAAAATGTTAATTTAAAGAGGTTTAGTGGTGTGTATTACGTGACGCTAATATACAAAGCAGTGTTAGGGTTCTAAAACATGCCTAGAAGCATGTGTTTAAGACAACTGCAGAGGTAAACAACCTTTGTGGTTATTACAGGGATCTTTTTGTATCGAAACTCTTGAGCAGGAAGAAAACATCGGTGAAGCTCCTGCTAAAACAGTCCGAATGGTGAATAATTAATGCGGGATAAATTACGTTTCAATGCAGTACTCCTGCTTTAAAGAGCAGAGCAGGCACTTTCCTTGCGTCCCTGTGGCCCTTGTATATTTATAATGAAACCCGTTGCATGGCCAGCAGCTCTCTTTACTGCTCTATCACTTATAGCTGCAGCTCGACAACTTTTACCAGCAGGGCCCATCTCGGAGTGTAGGGGGTCGGCCCCTGGCGGGCGCCCCCGCAGCGGGGCCCAGGGTGCCGCCATTGCCGGCGGTGGGCGCGGGGCCGCGCGGGCAGGGGGCGACGCTGAGGGGTCGCACCATGGCGGGCGCGGGCGGGCGGGCGGCCGCCTCGGCCACCTCGGAGTCCTGCACGGGCCCTGGCTCTTCCACGCCAGGCGTGGGTGGGCGGGCGGAGCAGACACCCTGCTACACCTTGGGGCTTCTGCAGACGCCGCGTAGCTCGGAGAGCACCGGCGTG
Source organism: Amblyornis subalaris (assembly GCA_018881555.1). Lineage (NCBI taxonomy): Eukaryota > Metazoa > Chordata > Aves > Passeriformes > Ptilonorhynchidae > Amblyornis > Amblyornis subalaris. The sequence continues at coordinate 129,186 of JACAXG010000415.1, forward strand.
TCCTCCAGCTGCGGGGCACAGCCGGGCGGCTCCAACGGGGAAGGCCTCGCTCCCGGCCGGGCCGCCGGGAGGTGCCCGGTGAAGCCGCCGGTTTCCGAAAGGGGAGGTAGGGTGCGGTCTCTGCCCGGGTCTTCATCGGTTTATCTTCCCGCCCTCTTTCCTCTGGTCAGGTTCCGGAAGATCTGTTAAAAGCGGTGCGTACTGAGATGGGGGTGCAGCAACTCACGGTCATAGCGAGCTTTTTTCATTTAGCCTGCCAGAACAATGGAAGTCGTTCCTTACGCTCTCTTATTTTTTTTAGATAGTAGTATCTTGAGTTCCTTGGTGAGGTCAATAAACATGTTTGAATTGCTGTACAATGCTTGTTTTACAGGAGAGAACTGAAACATACTCAATATGGGTTTCAGGTTTGTTGTTTGATTTGTTGGTTTGGTTTGTTTTTTTTGGCTGGCCTTTGAAATAGTTGTAAGTGCTTGTCGTCCTTGATGTGTGGTAAGAATGTTGTGGTCTTACAGTGCAATACTGCTATTTGCCATCCTTTACATAAAGCTGCCAATACCGCTCTCCTGTCCCCCTCTCCTGAGGGTGAGACACCTAAACAACTGTACCTTGAAGATCCGTGCATCAGCAGGTCGTAAGACTTGATCCTACTATCAGAGTCTGTATCTTGGCAGGCAGCAAAACCAGTTAAAATTGGTTTTCTTTTTGGCGAAAAAAACCTATGAAAAGAGTTGGAAATTATTTTAACACTTGCTGAAATGAATTCTGAAAGACATATATCTCCATTATGCATAAATTGCAAATTAGGTAAAATGGGTTTGGGTAATTAATATGATTACTGGGGAATCCTAAAAAAACCCAAACAGAATGCTAATTCGAATAGGGCATGACTTAAATGTTTGGTTTATGAAATGTCTGTGTATGGTTTGGTTCATCTGGTCTTTAAAATTACAGTTTTCCACATGTTATGCTGGATTCGATACCTTACAAGAGAAGTCTCTTCTGCCAAACTTCTGAATGAACTTATGCGAAAATCGAAGTGAATGCTATTTAAAAAAAAAAATCTATATGCATTGCAATGCTGATTTGTCCGCTCTTAGAAAAATCCCTAACCAAACAGTCTGAACTAATATTTTTATCACCTGTCACAGTTTTTTAAGATTTAAAAAAATGGAATACCACAATAATACCCCCACCTTGCCCTCCAAAAATCCAAGCAAACCTCAGAACCCCAGTACTGTAAATATTTTTGTACCAACCAACCATGATAGAGTCATGCAGTTAGTGGATCATCTAAAAACAGCACTGAAGTATTTTGTCTTGTGTGTCAGTTTTTAATGTAATGTAAGAAACAGAAACATTTGTGTTTGCATGTTTTATAATACCTAGAGTTTTGTAAGTTTTAAGTGGAACTGCTGTTTAAATTTTTATTCTTTTTTTAATCTTAAAAAGCAATTATGTAAACTAGATTAGGGATATCATGTCTTCAGTCATCTGAAGAGAATTGAAAACAAGTAAACTATTTAAATAATTTATTGAAATTTGAAAGTGTTCTGAGACAAAGATATTGATGCCCGAAAAGATAGGCCAAAGATAAAATCCGACAGACTGGTGTCTATTGAGCAGGTATTTGTTTATTACAGCGCCGGTGGTGAGGGGGATATTTCCACCTAACTCAACCACCTTTGTTGTGTGTCGTGGCTTATTTATACAGTAGGTACTGCTGAATATCATTGTGTCATTGCATCATCATCACATACGTGCCGGAAATAATTTACATATTTTTATGGCATGGTCATAAATAGTTCTTTTTCACTGCACTTGCGCCTCCCCTATTTAGGTGSTCTTGGGAGTCTTCTCTGATGAAGGCTCAAGGTCTTCCTCGCATCTGAACTTTTCARCTTTGTCTTCAGAGCACGCGCAGTTATGGTGAAATAGTCCTTTCTGGATCCAACCGGTCTGAATTCTTTCAGTTTGTGGATAATTGGCTTTATCTCTGCCAGCTTTTCATCAGTTCGTCCTAGTACGGTTATACTTGACTAATTTATAGCTTTACTTGTCTATCTTGAAACTATCCACCTGGTGAGTTTCTGYTTATTTAAGCACTAAGCAACTAATTAATTACATACTGACTATTACATTGTATAGAAAGTTATGATATAGGTATAAAAGTTAATTCAGGTTATATAGGTATATAGGTATATTTAGGTTATATAGGTATATTCAGGTTATATAGGTATAAAAGCTATAATTCAGATAGTTATAATTCAGGTTATATAAGCATTTTGTAACTTCGACACAGGTTATATAGACATCAATATTTTGCAGGACTGAAAAACGTAGCTAGATCTTAAATATGTGTGTAAAAGAAACAGCTGTTAACAAACACATCCCAGATTATTGTATGATTTCTGAGAGTTGATCCCCATAAATTCCAAGGGTGATCGTTCTCAAGTGGTTCCTTGTTTTCTTCTATTGTCCAAAAGGGATGCTCAGCTTTAAAAAAAAAGTTCTCATAAATGTGTGTGCAGTTTTAGGTAATGATTTTAAAAATGATGGGCAAATGTGAGATGTAGTTGATTTATAGCATTCTTTCTTAAATCTAGAATTCATTAGAATATGAAATGATATGTAGTAAAGTGACTTCTGTTGTATTATTTCAGTTCAACAATGGAAATTATTTTTTTATTGGTGCTGCAGGTAACCTCATTGTAGAAAACAATCATTAATGTAAGCTTGTTTTCAAAGCAGTTTGATTTTTATTTCATTTTATACTCTGGAAAGTTTTTATAGAATGACATTTTGTTTGGATATCTCTATTTCTAGTAAGAAAAAAAAGTTTTGTAAGCTGTGTGCAATGTTTGTATATTGCTTTCTGAATAAAAATTTGTTTTGGCTGTTTGCATAATTTACTTATTTCTCCCCCTCTCCCAGAATCATATTTTGGGGACCAAAGTTCTTGTGTAGAAAATGCTACCACGTTGAATCTCATGAGTTCTTCTGAGCGAGGCCTGAATAGCACAAGTATAGGAAACACGCCTCTGTCTTGTGGTAGATCTGTTTGCAGCAGCCGTACCCCTCTTATGGGATATTCGGGTAAGATTAACAGCTGTTAGAGAAAATAGTCTGACTTATATTTCTCACGTTATTTTATTAAACATAGTTTAATTTTTAATGTGATATGTTAAGGTACTGAAATACACTCAAAACACAATGTGTTTTGTACTACAGAGGATGCTGCCAATACGTCAACAAGAAACTACTACTTTACATGCCGAGAAGATGTTTTGGTATTGCATCCTCTTGCCACTTACTTCGCATTCATGTATGAATTACCACTGTGGTTAGAATTCAGACTTTCTTCAAATTGTCCAAAATCGAATTACATTTGTAGACATGTGGACATGTAGGGTGGTCACTAAACTGCAGAGCCCAAATTCATGCACATCTCTGATTGGGGCTTATTTTTAGGCTTGTAATGCATTGGACGTCACATGTAATATAATTCTCAAGTTTCTTGATGCAAATGTTAYGCATTTTACGTTGGCATGTTCAGAGGTGTAGAACACCAGTTCTTCAGAACACCTACACAGTAGCTCATGGGGGTACATTTTGCAGTGCTTCATATGAGCAAAATTGTGTTACAGGGTAATCATGCCTTGTGCCATGTTATATGTATCTTATGTGCTCTGGTAATGCAAAAGTAATGGGATTTAAAGTAAGTTCTTTCACTAATCATTATCAGTTCAGTCTTTAGTGTTCCTAAAGCGTACCTGGCATCTGTATATTTGTTTATCCTTGCTCTGTCATTTGTGATGCTCCTTGATCAATCTTTAATTGATCTGTATTGAATGTAACTGAATGTATATGACTATTTTACAGTTACATCCTCATCTGAAGTCTCTGCTCATACTGTTGCATCAGTTATTGTAGCTGTAGTAGAAGGAAGAGGCCTTGCCAGAGGTGAAGTAGGAATGGCCAGTATAGACTTAAAAAATCCTGAGATGATATTATCACAATTTGCTGACAATGCAACTTATGCCAAGGTATTTTATAGGCTAATTATTGTGTCTTACTTTCTTGGAAAAAGCTTACAACTAATGAGAAATTAAATTTCTAGTTTGTGGAAGAGATTTCTCAAAAGTGAAACTAACAAGTTCTAGAAAATGTGCAGTGTTGAAAAGACTGCTATTTTCCTTACTATGCCTCAGATATTAAAGAGGAAAGAATGTTTTGAGAAGAAAAATAGCCTTTGTGCAAAATACACTGTTTGTTGGACTGAGATGCCTTGTTTTGAAGAGCTTTGGGCAATATATGGTAGTAGATCTTGCCAATATTTTTCGTCAGGCAAAACGACTCTTGAGAACTGAACTGCATGAATGTGTGTGTTGATGCGGTAGAGTAAATACAGGTCTGGCTTTGGTTGCATAAATATTCCTTCTCAGTTCGAAATGAAATTCACTCAATTTACAGCCAGATGTTCTGGTTACCAGTACTGCATATTCTACATTAATTTGGTGAGTAATCTCTCTGGTTTATGCAGCAGCAACATTAGTGAAACATCTTACTGAATGGTTTTGCTATAGTTACGCATGCTAGAAAATAATGTGGCTTGTAGCATCTTCACAATATTCAAAGAAACAAAAGCTTACTTAGGACAGTAAGTAGCTCTGACTTAGGATATAAACAACCATCAGATATATTTACTAAAACAGATGTTGTATAATGTCTTTTTTTTTGGCATTAGTGCTTTTAAAGCTTGTTCTGGTCTTAACACACATAGCTACTTACTGAATATCTTCTATATCTGCTTGTCAGGCCCTGGCCAGATTGTTCATTGTTTTTCTGCCTTACTGTTATAAAAGGTGGCATTTTTATTTGTACACATATGTTCCTAATTTTCCGTTTAAATTACTGAGTTCTCTGTTCTGTGCTCTTATCTTATACTGCACTGACCATCCTGTCAAAAAAAGAGATGCTAGTGTACAACTACTTTCCCCCTAATGTGGGAAATGCCCTGATGGCCTGATTTCTTGCCTTAATCTCTTAACACCTTAATTCCACACCAATGTGTGGAAAAATTCGTATTGCCAGAAGTTTATGTCCACAGAAGCAGAAGAGGAGTCCTGTGACTTTATTCATGAACAAAGGGAGAGGTCATGGGACATTTCCTCATGGGTCTCTCAGGCTGTTGGAGGACGCAACATAAAAAGCCTCCTTTTTATCCTTATTTTCCTGCCTGCATCACCCTCTCGTTTCCCCATTGGCTGAGGTACTTGGGAGGTACAGACTTCCCGATCCACGTACTACATGTCCCCCTTAGTATGTACCTGCTTGTATAACATATGATACATGACCATTAAAATTAGCTTTAAGTCCACCCTGGGTGGGGAAGTTAATATTCTTAACCTTATTAAGTCTTTGTTCTTCTCAAAGTTCAGGAGTTTAGCACAACCTTGGCTGAGCAGCAGTCCATGTCAGTTAGTAACATTTTCTGAAATTGATGGTTTCTCCTGTTACTTCCTTATCTACAAGTCTCTGGCCCTGTCTGGAAGCAGGTTCACAAAATCTGTTTGTAAAGACACATCCATGTTAATTCTTTCAACAATACTGTGTCTGCTGATCAGTTGTTTTCTTACACTGTCAGAATCCATGTTTTGCTACTGATGGGTATCCAGCTTACGGTATTCTTTCTTTCTTGTGCACACTTTTATTTTGTAATGTTCTGCAAATAAATTCAGTAAAGTTTTCTTGTATTCTTTAAGTTCTTCAAGATTTACTGAACCGTGATGCCTCTGGAAAAAAACTTCGTAGTGATTAGCAGATATGAAGGGCAGTGACAGCCCTGCCACCCCAAATGCCCTTAGATGGTTTGTGTATTTTTTGCATTTGTTCACCTTTTAATTGCGACATCATCTGTCCATTCTTGCACATCTTAACTTCTAAACAGTTAAAATACAGTCTGTTTTTTCATGGTTCTGCCTTGAGAATTTATGGATGCTGGTGTAAATGGACATAAATGCATAATGATGTTTGTCCTTACACAGTCAACAAGTAGAAGAGCATATAGTCTGCTTTAAATCCCTACAGGGGGTGTGTATAACATAAAGCTGGTAAAATATGCACGTTTTTAGTCATGTTAATACTGAGATAAATGTTACAAGAGGAAGTTAAAACAATCAAAAACTAGCCTCAGTCAAAAGATTAGTAGTATTCAGGCCTGTTGCATTTCTTCATCTTCCAGAGCAGCATTGACCTTTCAACTGCAAGCCCAGAAAGCTGCCATCTGTTGAAATAAGTCCTTCTCCCATCATAGCCATGGAATATAATTTTGGATATTTATCTCTTGGTTCAGTGGCAAGCCTGATTCTGTGTTCAAATAACGGGGGATAAGCTCTAACTTTTGGCTTGTTCTTTTTTTTTTTTTTAAATTTTGTGTATATTTAGATACATATGAATTTGACTCACTGGTGTAGAAGTTAGCAGAAAACTTGGAACCTGACCTGATTTTAAAATAAAAGGGTTCTGTATTTTGTTATTGCTGGTTCATTATTGTCTAAAATATTTTAGATTATATATGATTTTTTAAATTGAATTATTTTGAATTTTTTGTTCAGGTTATTACTAAACTCAAGATTTTGACACCGCTAGAAATAATAATGTCAAACACTGCTTGTGATGCAGGGAACACAACAAAATTGTTCAGCCTGATAATGGAGCATTTCAAGGTAAGATCCTAAATTTCATTCCATGTTTTAGAGTTCTTGTTGATCACTTTTATCAACTTTATATGATGGTTGATTTGAGAGTTTTACACACCTTTTAAAACCTTAAATGCAGACCGATTTTTGTTTTCTATGATTTTTGGGTCTAATTTTACCATGGTAATGAATGATCTAAATGCAGCTCTCATGCTGCTACTTCTGATCCTAACAATTACAGAGGTAAGTATATTGCTGATTAAAGCAGAAAGTTTTGAATTTGTGGCATTGGGTGATTTGAGTAGCACCGAACCTAGGAAAGGTACAGAAATTAAAAAATCAAGAATTCTCTTTTGCTTCTCCCTTGTTCTCTCAACCTGATAAATCAATGGTACCTGATACCTAATGTATCACAGAATAGGAGAAGGAGCACTGGCAGAGAAAAGAGGATGAGATGAACTAATATATGTCATTTATGAATATTAAAGCCTCGGAACCTTTAAAAAACAATATTAATTATTACCTGAACTGCTTCATGCCTGCAGAGCTGATGGCCTCTTTATGAGTGCTGTTCTACTTCCTAACCTCTCTCCTCTTTTTCTTGCATAAATCACTTGTGCATCRCACACCTTCAGTTACAATGACCTGACTGTGCTAGTAAGCTAGAATAAATATTTCTGTGAAGACAGATTGCAGAATAAGTTGATAGATTCCTTGGAAACAAGTATCACTAGAAAAATACAGAAGTCTCTCTGATGTAACTTTTAAAACTATTTGCTTTCATCCCCATCTTCACAGAATGTGACTTTTACAACTGTCCAGAGAAAATACTTCAATGAAACAAAGGGTTTGGAATGCATAGAACAATTGTGTGCATCTGAATTTAGCACCATTTTCATGGAGGTTCAATCGAAGTATGTTTAAATAAGGAAAAGCATACAGTGTCCAGATAAGTTTTTAACAAAAAGTCTTTTATGTACTCATTACATGTCTGTGTCTTGTTGCAAAACTTAGAAAATCAGAACAGAGCTGTCATTTTAGTTCCCCTCCATTGTTTTTGATACATCTAGAAACTTAAATAGAAGGTCTGTTACATAGTTGGGGTTTTTTTTCAGTTTCCCGATTGTCCTTTTCATTCTTTCCTTAAAGATACCTTTTAAGAGCTGTGATTGCCTTTGCTTTCTGGCCTCAGCAAACATTTTCCTTGTATCAACAATTCTAAGCATTGATACTTGGTGACCAGCATCTTCAAGTCACGTGTATTGAAATATGTATGTTCACAATACCAGCTATACAGTGTAGGGTGTCAAGTGTACAGAGACTCAGACATTTATGAATATTTGATTTGCATGAATATATATTCACTTGACATGGGCTAGTGCACGTTTGAAATATACTGCTTTTTCAGTGCTATCAATCGCAGTAGTTGCCAAGCCGCAGTAGCGTGAATGTTATTTCTGTAGTGCACTGCTTTTGTGGTGTTTCAATAGCAGTATTCAACATTCATTAAAGATTGTTTCTTTCCAAGGTACTACTGTCTTGCAGCTGCTGCAGCTTTGCTAAAATATGTTGAATTTAGTCAAAACGCTGTTTACGCGCCTAAATCACTCAAGGTGCATTTCCAGGGGAGTGAGAAAACAGCTATGATAGATTCATCATCAGCACAGAATCTTGAACTAGTAATTAATAACAGAGATTCTCGGTAAGAATAGTTTTTCCAAGTTATGTTTTTATAAAATTGTATTTCGCTAAATTTCCTTGACATCTGTGTCAAAGAGCTGACCATTATGTTTATTTATTTATGAGAGAACTTGCATACTATTCAGATCTTCAAAAAAAAAAAATTTGGACAGAGAAATATGTTACAATTCAGCACAAAATTTCTAGCAGAGTAAATCCTAAAGTGAGTTGTGGAAAAGATGATGCATAGTCGTCTTTACACTGATGTGTATGTTTTATTCAGAATTAAAAATTTTGTTTATGCAAAATTTCACAGATTGTGACATAGAAGAGGCAGTATTTCTGCAAGAAGTTTCTTATGTTGGATTAAAACACCTACATTTTACTCATTTTATGCAAGAAATGTGCTTCAGCCTTGAAAGGTTGTTTTTTCTTTTAGCTCAAACAGTGGCAAAGAAAGTAATTTCTATAATGGTGGTAATGTGCAATGTGGTACTTGATTGCAGGGTAGTTTTCCACATTGAGATTAACGCTTGGAGCACTTCCTTCATCAGGAGTTAACTGCCTTTTAGGCAGAAGAAACTTCAAGGCTTACCTTCTCCAGACTGTTACACTTCCGCTTAGCAAGAGAAACTTGGAACTTGTGTTTTGCTGTCTTTCACATTCTGAGATCCACCTGTGTTTAGATGTCCACTTAGCCACCCCAATATAAAAAGGGGAGCCTGGAGATTCCTTGCTCTCCAAGCACTATCTGTAAGAGTACTGTTCTTCCCCTTGGGGAGATGTAGTAGAACCATAGAATGTCTTGGATTGGAAGGTATCTTTGGAGCAATATTTTTCTGAAAAAATATTTTTCTGTTTCCAGTTTCACAGATGGTTTTGAGAAGAAGGTGGTCACAGGAGGAACTGAGCAATAGTAAACTGCTTTAAGTTTCTCTGGGTTTTTTTTTTTAGTATTATTGATATTAGTATTTTTGGCAATCCATTGGCAAATTTGAATCAACCAAACATAGCTATTTTCATTACACAGATTTTATCCCCGAAGCCTGGTTAGATATCTTTGTGTTGGATATCAACAGGTAGAAGTGAATAGTACAGGCACACACCAGAAACACCTAAATCAAATTTTTTGTGCCAGTCTTAATTTTGGAGGGGCTTGTCTCTCTTCATTTTACTGTGCGGGGAAGTAAGTCCTCAGTTGCTTAAAGATAGGCACTGTGGATACTCCCTAAAGGTAGAGTTCCCTGTAAGTGTTGTTATGAGTTGCATCTTACAGTAAATACACCCTTAATAAAACTGGTTTTGAATTTCAATTTGCCTTTTTTTAAAATTCTCTTGACTATTGCTGTGTTCTTTTATACCATGGTATTTCAGGAGTTTCTGCTCTATCTATCTATCTATTTATCTATTTATCTAGCTGTGTTTCTTGATGATGTTTGTTTTGTATACTTGTCTCAGGTTTCTTCCTATTCAAGTTCTGGTTTAAATCAGTATGTTAATATGGCCCCTATAATTTCATGAGCTTTCTTCCAGCCAATAGCATAGAAGGTTTCAGGTTTCTAAAACTGTTTAGCCGTGTACTAGGTGTAAATATTATAGATGGCTTATTCTAGCCAGACACAATCACCCTTAAGTGTGAAACCCTCAGATGTGTAACATGTAAAAGCCATAAAGATGAAAATCGTATTTATAAATTATAAGCATTTTATTTAGCTCCTGTATTGACTGAAATCAGTTATTTAAAAAAAAAAAAGATTATTTCTTCTTTGGACTTCCAAGTATTTTAAATTATTTTCAGAAATGTATTTCAATTAAATTGTTCTAATTAGTATTTGATCTCTGGTTATAATTTGCCTCCTTTTGTAGGGTTGGTTTGTTCATTTTTAATTAGTTTAATTGAGAGGGAAAATGTGAACTGTACCACTGCAGTAGCAATGCAATACTACTACAAAAATTGAGAATACTAAGTACAAAAGTATTTCTGTACTTTGGAAGACTATGTAATTGAGAGCTAATATTGTATTTAATTACATTGAATGACCTGATTTCCTAAACTGCTGTAGTTCATATAATACATGTGGGAAACAGGGAGATGCTGAGCATCCCGAAGCATGCCTCAGATTTGTAGGATACTCTTACCTGCAAGTGTCTCTTGACATTTGCCATCTCTTTTTTTGGTGCATGTGTTTCTTCACATCTACTTTATTTTCAAAGGAATGGTCACACACTTCTTGGTGTCCTAAATTACACTAAAACTCCAGGTGGAAGTCGAAGACTTAGGTCCAGTATCCTGGAACCTCTAGTTGATGCTGAAACAATTAACATGAGACTGGACTGTGTTCAGGAATTTCTCCAGGACGAGGAACTCTTTTTTGGTCTTCAAGCAGGTAGTAGTTTATTTTTTAATACCAAATATTATATTTCTTTTTAAACATTTTTTTTCTAATGTAGGAAGGTAGGAAGCATGTTTGAAAAGTTTTTTTTTATTGTTTGTTGGGTGACATAGTGGACATTTAATTTTTTAAAATAATACATATTACCATAGTGATTTTTTTCTCAAATATTTTGCTTAGAAAAGTGAATTTCTCTGATAAAGTGTATGTAAGTCCATGAGCCAATAGCTTTTTTAGAGAATTGGAGTTTGTCTCTTTACCTCTATGGCTAGGTATACATTATGTTTGATGTATACAAGTATACATAATGTATACATGAAAAAACAAAGACATTGCTGAAGTAATACTTGTGTATAAATATTTTTTTCCTGTTGCTTCATAAAACATACTGGTCCAGAGAAAGGTAAAATACAATACTAGAATTAGTCCACCTGAAGCTGGATCATGTAATCTTAATCTGTGTCACAAGAGAAATATGATTCAGAAATATGATTCAATGACAGAAAAAAAGAATTTCTGAATTGACAGATGTCTACCTATACAATAATCGCTGCATGCTTAGGTATAGTAAGTATAGTTATGACAAAATAATTTAGATAGCAGCTATTTTTAATGTAGATTTTACCCTGTAAATATTTTGTAACTATAGAATGTAAGAAAAAGATTAGCATTAGTATAACTAAGTAATTGTATGTGTTAAAAAAATAGATTCTATTACAATTTCAGTTTAATTTCTGATGTGTACACTTTTGTTTTACAGTTATCTCAAAATTCCTGGATACGGAACAACTACTTTCAGTTTTGGTACAAATTCCAAAGCAGGATACAGTATGTGTCAAAATACACCTTAGACAATCAATTATCTGGCTATAACATGCAATATATAAATGGGATATCTATAATTAATCTTAATTTAAGCAAATGTACTTCCAAAAATGTTTACTTTTTCATCACTCCCCTCCTTTATTCTTCATAAGTGTACATTCTATTCAACAGTATTTAGATGAAAGAGAGGAATTTTCTTCACATCAGCATAAATGGAAAAGACATGTGGTGACTTACAGTCCTAGTGACTGTTATGTCTCAGAGCAAAATTATTCTTTTCATCAGACCTTGCTTCATATATCAGTCTGTATGTTAACACATGTAATACAGATATCAAAATGGAATAAATACATGTAGTTCACCAGTGAATCTTGGTTGAGAGACCAGACACAACAGTTAACCACACTGAGCTTGAGATAACTGAACCTCTCCACTAAGCATATTGTAACCATTGCGTTATAAGTTACATTTGCCTACTGTACTGGTAGGATATTTCTGCCGGTGCTTTTGAGGCTGATGATTCCTTACGTCTTTGCTTGTGTGCCAGCATCTTGGATACTCACAACCCTTTCACCTCTCAGTGTCTTCTCACATGCTGACTTACCTGCTTAGATAAAGGATTTGTCTAATGCTGATGAAAGAAACCAGGTACAGACTCAAACAGGACAGTAATAAATGCAGATAAATCTCTTTAATGATGTATCCAAACCCCAGAATGTTTATTGCTCCCAGCTTTCCTTGTAGTGATCTGCAACATGAATTCATGAGTTCATCTGTATGACTAAAACTGTCAGACTGGATGCTTTTATGTGTGCATAGGAACATGTACACTTAACTCTTTTACAGCAGTGTTTCACTGCTGACTGGTTCCAGTGTAGCAGAGCTTACTATTCATGCAACAGACATGACCATTCCAGTGCTAACTCAGTTGCTTTTATCAAATGCTGAGCAATTAAGTATGTTTCATTCCTACTCTCCATAAAAATTTTCATTGTAAACCTTCCACCAGTCAACAAGACGGGGTGCATATCTGAAAAGCCTACAGTTTCAGTTACTAAAAGTTTGAGTGGCATGTTCATGAGCGTTCTCGCATCCTAAGGAGAAATGTCAACTGACCATCTTACTGAGATGTGGTACTTGAAAAATGATGTCAATGGTGAAATCATTTACTCCCTTTAGTCTTACGTGCATCATATGCAAAGACTCACTTTTAACACCAGTTCAGTTAAAATTCCTGTAAGAACTAAGATACATTCCACTACCAACCTTTCATGTATGACCACATCTGTCTTTTTGATCTCTGATTCCTTCATGGGACTTAGACCCCATACTTATTTGGAGATTATCATTCTTACATTCATGCATTTAGCACTGTTTAGTTCTATCTTTTACAAAAACCAACTTTATATTACTGTAAGATAAGAAAAGAGATGCCCTCAATCACAAGAGTAAAAGGATACTGTATATGAATGAGAAGAGATTTCACATGAGGTCATACTCATATGTTCATGTGCTTATCTAAGCTTATCTGTGTTATTTCCTTAAAATTCTCTTGCACAGTGCATATGTACTGCATATGCTATGCCCTAATGTCAGCAGCAGAGTTCTTCATCTTAAATGCTAATGGGGCATACAAAACAAGGTAGAGGGTTTATGTGAATGAAAGGTTTTGAAGAAGAGTCATTATTGTAAGCAAAATTTTGAGATAGTTCCTGGATTTTTTTTTTATTATTACATGGGCAGGTGTTGAAGGATGGACATATATTAACCAAAGAGAAATCAGCCAAACTGGGTTATGTTGTGTTTAACAGCATTAATGGAAAAGTCTGTGTGCTTCATTATAACGCATAATGTATTTGCTTTCAAAAAGTCTAGAAGCTGTGTAGAGCTTGTATAGAGTTAAGTATACGTAGAAGACAGAAGTTTTCATAGCTTAGGCGAGCAGGGTCAGTCATTATCAGTTGAAACAGGAAAATCTTAACTACTGATGGACAAACTATCACAGTAGGCAATGTAAAATATAGGTAAATTTTTTTTTGTGCAAACACAAAGTTGTCAAAGCTTATGAAGCATTTCAGGAATTTTCATTAAATGTATAAGTGTGTTAGAATTAAAAATATGAGTTCTGCTGATTCTTAAGTACTTTTTGAAACTGTCAAACATACAAATGCGTCCAATATTTGGAAAATTTTTCAACAGGTTAAAACTGCTGAATCAAAAATAACTAATTTAATCTACCTGAAGCATACTTTAGAACTTGTGGAGCCTCTGAAAGTAAGCTGTCTTTGTTCTTTTTGTTTTTAATAAAGTACAGACCATTTTCTCCTTATTTTTATAAAGTGCAGTTTGTTAAATTTCGTAGAATGTAGGATAGAATATCTCAAGTTGGAAAGGATCAATAAAGTTAAAATAATATATATTTTGCAGAACACAATACTGCCAACATAGTCCGTTGATTCTTACACCAATTGAAAATACAGATTTGAGTCTAATGCTCTGAAGAGCAGGATGCCTACCATTACCTGAATAATTGATTTTATAAAAAACATTTAACTGAAACTCCTGCTCAGATTCCGCAAACTCTTTATGCAACTGCTGATCAGCGTCGATGAATCTGAGAACTTTAAGTCCTTTAAAAAGGCTACAAAAAGAAGTAACTGTTATGTCCATGTTTTAATCTTTAACAGGCTGCTTTAAGAAGCTGTAACACACAATTGCTAAAGGCTTACTACAATTCTCTTGAAGATACAAGGTATTGATCATGATACTTTAGCTAGTATGTTAGAAACTCATCTCAAAAGTGCCTGTAAGATTAAAGATGTTGCATCATTGCTTGTTTATAGTAACAGGTATAGCTCAATTCCTTTGCCTAACAGCTGATTTTAATTGTCAAAAATTCTAATTTTCAACTAGCAAATACAGGGATAAAAGCAAAAGAGCTAGCTGTGATACTGCAGCTGCTGCTGAACTGAACTCCATTAGAAATAATTCTGAAAAGACAAGAGTAGTGGTTTCCTAGAGTCTCCATAGTAAAGAAAAAATCAAGTGTTGTGCATTTGGAAAAATGGTATATTTGAGAACTAATTAATATCTCCCAAAGATTTTTTCTGCCAAAGATATGAATAGTATTTTTAGTCAGACTTTGGTATAGTCACACTTCATTCTGAGGTGAAAATAGAAGTGAAATCTAGTGTTTTAACAGTAGATAATTTTCTTCACTTATTTCTAATACTATTGTTTGTAATTTGGGGGTGATATTGCAAGTAAAAATTGTAAAGTATTATGTATCTAATTAGTGATACAACTGATATTGCAGATTTGGAATTATACTTGAAAAGATTACAACTGTAATTAATGATGATACAAGATACACAAAAGGGTGTCTGAGTATGAGGACCCAGAAGTGCTATGCTGTGAAGCCTAACATCAGTGAATTCCTTGACATAGCTCGTAAAACATACACAGAAATTGTTGATGACATAGCAGGTATTGCTAGACTGAAATTTGTATTTATTTGGAGTTCAAAGTACATTGCACCTGGCAAATAGAAGCCATGTAATTATGTGTGTTACAACCTTGTCATATGTAAAAAGTATTTAGTATTGGTATGAATTGATTGTCATTGATAAGCAACTGAAGTTCTTTTGAGATACTTACTAAGATTCTCCTTTTCTAGATAAAAACTCAGTTTTATTTTAATGAAATTGAACAATTGTATTGTGATTCCTGTATTCAAAGCTCTGTTACCCCTTATGCTCTTGAGTACAAAAAAGTTGAAGTAATGGAACGGAATTATTCCACCTAAAATATTCTGCATAAA